>JASVER010000076.1:3409461-3457099 GCA_030449065.1 Oceanodroma leucorhoa
CCCGCTCCCTGCACCTGGACATTTCATCCTGGAAGTGTCAGCCCGGGCGGCCACGCTCTGCCTCCCCCCGCTCCCCGCCTCGCCCCCCCAAGACGCCGCTCGCTGAAATCCCATCCCACACTTGCAGGGGGCCTGGGAACAGGTGGGGAGGAGGCAGGCGGAGGGGAACCCGGCAGCTGACGGCGCACGGCGTCMCTGCTTGTCCCTTGATATTCACGGGGTGCTGGGTGGGTGTTCTGGGGGATGCTGGGTTTTTTCCCCCCACCCTCTCCCCCTGCAGTAAACCTTTGCCCTTCTTCTATCTTCCAGATGATCCATTAGGAGAGGGGGAAAACAGACACTAAAAGGACAAGTTACGGTCTTTTCATTTTGCATCGGATCGASGGCTCATCCGCTAAAGACGGTGGGCATTTTTGGAGCAGCGAAATGCACAGTAAAATGGAAATTCAGYGGCTCTGTATTCACAAGCCAGTGTAATTCATTACTTTCACTCATATGCAYCTGATGCCCTTTTTGACTAACTCAGACTTTTATTATTACTACTATTCTGCTCTTATTTTTATCTGATTGTATTTAAATATAATATTCACATATAAACAAACTTCCGTTCAAGCTAGAACTAGAAATGAGTGAGTCTTTAAAGACCTAGAACTTCAAATGTGGAAAATCAAGTAAGAGCAAGCTCAGTATTGYCTGACTTAAGTCACAACACTTTTTTGCTATGAGCTGAATCTCGTTGGGAAAGAGCACCTGCATATCATGGGACTGTTTTTTTAAGGGCTTAGGACCGGGAATAAGACCACCTTTCCTAAAAAGCGCAGAGCAGGGGATGCTGACCTGTGCTGGGACACAAATAGCACAAGAGGGATGGCCACACACTAAGTGCTTTTGAAAATCGGGCCCCGCAGTGACCTCGAATACATTAGGCAATCCTGTTTGAGGCCCCTCCAGATCTCACCCAAAGTTAGGAGAGAGCCTGCATTCTTAATTTGATTATATTTAAGTATGCGTTGTATCCATTACGTTGACTGATYTCATTAGCCTGAAATGGCTGGCTAATAAATTTGCAGGACACTGCAAGAGCTCCAATCCAAGAAGTCTTTTCTATGAGGATGAGAAATATGCAACCTTAAATGAAATATAGTACAGGAATTTTTTTAGGCAATACCAATGAAATTCCTTTTCTGTTTGACTTTCCCAGCTTGTAAGTTTAAAAAGTGCAGCGACCATCTTGCCTCACTCTTACACAGCATTGTCCTTTGCTCTGCACAAAGTAACTCCTGGATCAAACGGAACGCTTCTGTGTGGCTAAGGCCATGGCTTTGAGAAAAGTTTCAAGTTTGCAGTCAAACTCTTCAGTAATGGAGATTCACTGCAGATCCCTTTGTTGTTCTAGTAGCAAAATTAAGCTTTCGCAAAATAAATAAGATTTTGTGTCCTATTCCTAGCCCAAATTTGTCCAGGGGCACTTTTCAGTTACAGAATCTTGCAGGGAGGTGTCGGATAAATTAAGAAAAAATCACCTTGCTTCTTTTCAAAAGTCACTGCCCATACAGACGTTTCTACTAAATCACTTTGTAGCCTTCCCTTGAGTAAAACACATGGACCTTCTGACGACTCTCAACATAAGGCAGATTTCCTAGGCTTCAGATCACTTGGTAAGCTTTTTTCTGAACCCTTTCCAATTTTCCAAACTCTTTTCTCTGCCTTGTTGGTCCCTTTCCAAAACATGGTGGTTGTCATTGACCTGGAAATTCCTGTGACAGGTTAGGTTTCTACGGACCTAGATGCTCCAGGCACAGCTGCCAAATTTCACCTAGAAGCGTTCTCTACAGCTAACCAGCCTGGGCTTAGGTATCCAGTTGCAATGCAGTCAAGTYTTGGTGGGTTTCAGGTGGCTTCCACAAAAGGCAAGGCTCCACATGCACCAACGACAAMGGAGGTTTCGGAGTAATCAAGGTTCTGTGGGTTTCCATTTCCCTCTCACTCTGTTTTCTACCTATTTGTATTTATACCCATACCTTGACGGCAGCCATTGTCCATAGGTCGGAATTCTGCAGCCCTAACTTGAGGCAAACTCTCTCCAAAAATGGATGTTCTTGGTGTAGCAGACTGGCCTGGAATGTCTAGATCTAAACTAATTACACATCCRTCACAGACTTCCCGTCATCCCGCCAAAACTGGGATGCCTGTGTTTGGCTGAGCCTTTCAACACAACCAAGGCATCTCTACGGCCAGTTCCCTTTAAAATGTGTGGGAAATAAATATCCAACATCACTATGTGGCTTTGAAAATCCCCCTGCAATCTCTAACCCTCACTCCCCATCTGTAAAACAGGAATAACAGCAATTCCTACTCCATATCTGCTTTATCAGTCTTGTCTATGCAGACCACAAGTTCTATGAGACATGAACTGGCTGCTACTAAATATAGGTACAATGTCTAGCACAGTTTTTATTAGAGCCCCTAGGCACTACAGCTCCATAAATAACCATGTTGACTTTTTCCAGATTAAGAACACATCAATGGGAGCTTTGCTCGAGCAAGAACTGCAGGATCTGGCACTAGTGCTTTTAAACCCTAATAGGAATGAGAGAGTCTGAAGCCTCTTCCAGCCTCATTCACTGGTATCAATGCTTTTAATACCAAGTCAGCTGTTGTGACACAAAGGGTATGTTTCTCTTGGTGCTGTTTCTTGGAACTGAAGAGCCCTCCTGAAGTTTTCATTTTCTTTACTGAAAAGCCCTGCTATGGTAAATCATCAACTCACCAAATTTATAGGAGGCACAGCGCTTGGCATGTCACGTCTCTGAGCCCAGCCTAATGATTCACTTACTTATGCTTTTGTTCCTTTGCTTTGTAGTTCTCTTGATTTCAGCAACTGTCTATCATTTTCATGTGGCTTGCTGGCTAGAATGCCCCCTACTATTCCAATAATCATTGCCCTGCTAGAGTGTTTATTACTGACTGAACGGCTGCACAGACTGGTAAAATGACCTGAGCTGTATGAATTTTCCCCCAAGTCTCTGGGGCCTCACAATTCTTGAAAGAATGTAAAGGAAGAAAAAAAAAGAAGCTTAGTTATGGGGAAAGGTCAAAGTCAAGTTTTTCTGCAATAGCAGATTTCTTCGCTGGCTTCAGTGTCTCTCTCTGTTACTGAGCACTCACCACATCACCTTCAATATTCAAAGAGCGGCTGTTAAGTTGCCATGCGATGAGAACTGAGCCGGGTAACGTCTGACAGCCTGTTGTGCATCTGTGCATCAAGAGACTGTTGCTGACATTGTATGTGCTCATCCTCTACAGAACGTGCACCCTGGATAGGGTCCCAACACKCTAGTGACTGCCTGGTTGGTTGGGTTGTATTTGAATTGAGGTTTGTGGTAGGTGCACTGTAAAAAAAAAAAAAAAAAACAACAACAACAACAAACAAACCACACATACACATACAAAAACCAGTGACCAATACAAGATAATACACAGATGTGTAAATAACTGTGGGAAGATTTCCAAAACACAGACTCTGTCTAACTTTTATCAGTGGTTTGTTTTCCCTCTGGCTAAGATTCTCAAAAGTGGGTGCCTAAAGTTAGTGTCTCCTGGGTAAAAGCTTCAAAAGCATCTTAATAACACAGGAATCTAAGTGTCTAGTAGAACACTTCTTAAAGGCTCTGGAAAATCTCAGCCCTCCATCCACATCTTTAGTGATATGATTTTTAAATGCTCGGAGCTCACAGTAGCTGCTATTGCAGCTGAGGGYGAGGATTCTTCCACGGAGCCCGAAGAATCCATCACACTTTGTCTCCTGGCCTGAGACTTTCCAAAAAAATCACATTTAATATGGATTTCCATGTTCAACACGAGTCTAACCTTAAGCCTCAATTTTTTAAAATGCCGGAGTCAGTTTCTATGCCATGGATGCCACACCGTGGCATTTGTATTTACAAATCAGACCACAAGTACTGTCATTTTGGGGAAGATTTCACAGCACTGTTATTCCCATATCCACACCCCATCATTGCTGTCAGATGTGCTAGCTCTAGGCAATAGGGAGTATAAAGGGCACCAAATAAACAAGCACAAATTCTTCTCTCATGCAAATTTTATTACAGCTTTATGAGGGGACTGCAAAAGATTTCTGTGTTTAGCTGCTTCTTATGGAAAGAGGACTTTTTCCATAGTACTAAAACAAAAACAAAAACAAATTTCACCCTGGGAAGAAGGGCAGAAGGACTCCTGGCACAGCTATTTCAGAGTAAGCTGTTCCACACTCCTTATTCTACAAGAGCTCCCCATGGAAAACATAGAGGAAAAGGCATTTTTTTCCTTCTAGGAGGATTTCACTTACTGAACAGGCTAGCCCGTGGAGCAGAAATCAATTAGCAAATGAACATCAAGGCCTGGGTATATTACATGTAACTCTAGGTATGTGGTGTGTCTAGCTCCGGAGGCTGGATCTCTAGGTTCTGATTGCACCTAGGGGAAAATGCCAGCTCCCAAAGGCAATGCATCCCTTCRTGGAATAGGTACTTCAGAAACAGAAGCAACCTTTGCCATTGCCTAGCTGTCTATTCCATGAGGACAGACGGAGGCATTGCTAGGTGCGAGAGACAGCTGAAGGACTGGAAGGGACCAACACAGCTGCAGAAACTCTGGGAGATGCCAAGGGAGAAGTGTCTTCAGAAGCACTCTCCAACCATGATCCCAAATCACTGCTGGCGATGGGAACGGAAGCTTTGCTGCTGACAAGTAAATCGAAGAGAAGCAGTAAAAAAATCAAACGCAAAAATTAAATCAATGCAAAACCTCTTCCTTTTGGCTAGACCTAAGCAAGCATTTTACTCATTGAATTTAGCCTTGCTCTCATTTCCATATGGGTCACCTACAGGTTATGGCTTCCTAATCTTATGTATTGATCTCATGTCTGAGCCATTTTCAGGATGGATTGTATGTCTCTGCACTGCTTGTCAGCCATTTGTTATGATATCAAAATTCATGCAATACCAGCCAGCTTCACTATATACAAGGTCACACAGTATATCATTTTTGGTCCCCAAATGAGTTTTTCTGATGCAAAAAAAAAAAATTTATTCACAAGGTGACATTTCTCCATGCAAGTAGTCTCTATTGTTAACATTTTCTGTTGCTATTAATATTATTGCCAGTAAGCTAGTCACTGTGGAGCATGTACAATGAAGAAGAGGCACTTGAAGGTCAGAAGGAATCAATATTAATGAAAAGTAAACATACAAGTCAGGGAGGAATCACAAACCCAGCTTGAAGCTAATTTGGTTTTTTATTCCAGCAAATATGCATGGTCGCTTTTGCATTGTATTCACAAAGTTCTTGTTTGGAAGTGTTGTTAGGAACTTTTGAACTCGCCTTCAGTTTCTAAGCCACTGTATCGTCAGCCAAACATCTCTTGTTCACCAGGGCCCCAATGCAGTCCTAATTCAAGAAAATGGCAAATTTKCTTTTGCTGTCAATAGAGGAGCTCCTAACGTCCAGTTTCCTAAGGACCCTAGAAAAGACACCAGCCACGTTACCTGCAGCGTCCACAGAGTCGTAAGCCCTTTTCCAAGATACCGTTCTGCTTGGATGTAGAGCATATCTTCCACGTACTGATGTGCTTCAAGCTAAATATGGAACAGCAATCAACATCTGTGGAGAGTTCGTATTTGGCATGTTTACACGAGTATTTATTCCTCCTTTGTCTTCAAGCAACAACTACTACATAATGTATTTGGTATGATTAATTGTGGGAATGTTGCTCATCCCAGCATAGCATGACATCTCCAATTACATGACATCTTTCTCTCATTTGTA
The DNA here is from genome assembly GCA_030449065.1 of Oceanodroma leucorhoa. Lineage (NCBI taxonomy): Eukaryota > Metazoa > Chordata > Aves > Procellariiformes > Oceanodroma > Oceanodroma leucorhoa. The sequence goes on from JASVER010000076.1 coordinate 3,415,288, forward strand.
AGGGAAGAACTGATTTTTGTATCTTGACATGTTTATCATTGTGAGGTTGAGCTAGTTATCTTATATGGGCCTGCTCCCTAGTTCTCAGGGTTGACAGATTATGGTGTCACATTAAAATCACATATGCCTTGTTATTGCAGCTGCATCTTGAAAGGAAAGCAAATAGAGGAATCTCCACTACACAAGAGCTGTGAGATGTTTTGTTCAATGAGCCAGTGGTTTGCAAGGTTGTTTTAGGCTATTATAATTTATATTTGGTATTTGATTTTACCAACATTTTTTTCAATCTCAATAATGGAAAATTTAACACATTTTTCCATAGTCCTGCAGGAGCTTCAGCTGATCAGAAACTTTCCTTCTGGGTGGGATTTGCCTCACCTAATTTGAGCCATCTATTTAAAAGCTGGGCATCTGCTCTAAATTAAGCACTCMGTCTTAGTCACCAGTGACAGACAGATGCTTCTTGAGAGACGACTTAGCCCACCTGGTTTTGACTGGAAGTTTAGAATAGGGAGTCTAGCACCCTTGCACGTGGATGCAGAGCAAAGCAAAAAGCGGAGCTGTTGTTCCCAGGCAAGGCTGTTATTACAACCCCGTCAGGACTGCTCTACTCAGTAATGGTCATTCCAGGCGAGGGGTACATTACAGAGGAGACATCAAGGAGCAGGTGAAAAATCAGATATGAGGAAAGTCTAGGGATTTAATATTTTTGCCCGATTTGTAGTGAAAAATGCATCTTTGTAGCTCTGCTTCAAAACTTGCAACATTTTTGTCTTTAGGATTTTTCAAATGCATTAATGCAATTAATTCAAAAAAGCTCTCAAAAGAGCTGTGAGATCCAGCCTAAAGTTGTCATCCTGATGGACTCCACAGAACTTTATACAAAGTTTAAGACACCATGCAGCATGGGAAAACTATTTTGAAGCACATCTCTGGACTTYATGGTTTTGGGTGGCCAGCTTAGCTACTGAAGCACATGTGGCGCAGTTTAGCTGGGGCTCACATGTCAGAAGGACCTAGAAGCCCAGCTGTACAGTCATGAAAAGAGGGAAATAAGCCTCGATCATCGGATGAACGAAGCATCCCTTTCACTTCCTCACAGTAGGACTCCAGACAGTATAGCTATTTAAAGCAAGGTGCTGCTTGCCTGCCCTGGAGTTTGCAAACTAACTGGGAGTATGCGAAGATCCACATGCAGTTTAATTCATGCACTAATGAAAATCTGGCCAGCAGCTTGGATGGGAACCTAAAACTGTATTTGTTTCTGGAGTGTAAAACTTATGTTTCAGAGAAAACTTAGGAAACTGAGATTTGGGAGAACACAGAAGGCCAACATGACGGCCTGAGATAATTTTCACCAACATACAAGAGGGCTTCTGGTGTCCTGATAATGTTTCTGTTTGTTGTAGATGTTTTATTGTCGCTGAGCAGAAGGAGAAGTGACCCTCAGCACATGCTTATTCAGATTTACCATACTTTGAAAAACTATTATTTTCAGGAGGTGCTTACAGTCTAAGACACAAACATGTGAAGGTTTCTTCTAGATGCACTTGAACAGAAAAATCACTCTACATAGAAATCGAGGAGGCYGGCATTCTTATTTGCAAGCACTTTCCCTCACCCTACTCATTCCACGGTTGCTTTTATTGGTGAAGGCAGAGCTACAGAGGCCAAGATTAAGTGAACATTCAGTTCAGTAATTGCTGAATTCCTCAGCCTAGAAACTGTATTCTTACAGGCAGGGCAATGGGCTGAATGAAACCTCTTTCCATCTCTGCAAAGCATAATCTTCTGGAAATACTACCTTGTGTTTTTCATTATAGTTATTGGTATGATAATTACTTGGTTATTAATGCTTAGCTCTTGCAAACAGTTTTGGCTCCAGCGCYGCTGCTTTATTTCTGCTGCTGTGGGAATGAGAGGGAAGAATTGGTAGTCCTTCCTTTCAGAAAATGGACCTGCATAAATTCTACCCCAGTACATCATTCTTCGGTGAACTACCCATGGGGTAGTTGGAAGACCAAATCTCTAATTTTTCATTAACCTGCACTTGCCACTGGGAAGTGTGCAGTTTCTTAAGTTGATGATTTGTGTATAGACACAAAAATGCAAGACACACACACACATAGGACTAATGCTCAAGGCAGCAGCAGCAATACAGATAAGTTGTCTCTTCCATAACTTACAATTAAGGGTTATCATTAACGGACCTGGACAACTTCCTAAAAGGACTAATTAGTGCTTTAATTGGTTCTCTCTTCATCATCTTTTTGTTTACCCATGCCCATAGGATCTCCAGCTGCGTTAAGCAGTTTTCCAGTTCATAATGCATTTGAACCTAATACTCCACTTTTTCTGACTCAGCCATTTTTCCTCCTTGTTTACTTAGCTGACTTACAGCATGTAATTTCCACATATTTCTCAGCAGCTGGAACCCGCTGAATGCTGCCACTGTCCCTGGGCAAGAGCTGCCTGGTACCCACCATGTYCTCTGTGGGAGCCATTGTAGCTCTCTCTCCGCAGATGGAGAGGGACTGCCTTTGTAAACGTCCACCGCCACATTTRTGGTTTCTCTTGAAGTTTCATGGCCACCCCCTTCCAGTCCTCCCCTTTCCTGAAGGTTTTTTTGGTTGGTGGTTTGTTTTTTTTTTCAGTAATGACTCAGCTGTTTATTTTCCTCTTCCTGCTTCTTCTTTCAGTCTGTGAGCAAGTCTCTTCCACCCGCTGTGCAGTAAGAGGAAGGTGAGAGACTCTTCGTTTTCTCTCATGCAAGCAGGAGGGGGCAGGGAATGACTAAGAGCATTAGAGAAAGAAAGGAGAGCAAATAGCCTGTAGCCCCAGGCTTCTTCCTTCTAGCCCTCAGAAGAGTCCCTTAGGAGAGTTCCTCTCACTGGCCCTGCTGGGTTGCCTTCTCGTTCACTGTGCCCCATGCATCTCCTGTTCTCAGCTGGTGGTGGAAGAAGAAAACAAAAATATCATGAGAGAGGCTAGTCTCATGGCCGAAATCAGAAAGCATGCATCCCAAATTAGAGGCTCAAACTGCTCAGATACATTCCTGAACCAACTACCAACCCTGCTGTCAAACCAGTCTTTCCCAGTTATTTGGAAGAAGCCACTGGGGATCTTTCACCAACCGTTTCTTATGTCCTGAGGACAGGAAGGTTACCCCCAACCTGAAATAAGGAGTGTCATAAAATAAAATAATGCATGGGAACATGAACCACAAAAAAGACAAAAATGCAATGAGTACAGTGGCTCCAGCACACCTGTTTCAACTTCCACTGGAGTAGAACAGCAAAGAGATGAGTTTTGCAAATCCCTGCACAAAAGCTGCTCTGTCCAGTTCCATCACCTGAATCAAAACAACATGTGAAGGAGCCTTGCTAGCAAGCACCAGGCGSATGGGCAGGTCTCAGCGTAAAGCCCACTGCCAGCCCCAGGAAAGCACAGTTAAGAGACACCCTGTTTTCTTCTCTCCGCAGTAGCTCTTGGCACGCCTAAGAAAAGAAGATGCTTTAACACAGCAGCTACAGTAGCACTAAAAAGAACACTTGCGTGTTAAATCATCAGTAAAAAAACAATGATTATCCTTTTCTTCTTTGTGTTCTTTTTGTTTTCCTGCCAAATACCAGAGAGAACAAAATAGCAGGTTTTTTTGCTGTGCAAGGCAAACTTGTAAAGTCAGAGGGAAAACAAATCCTGAGCAAATAACTCAAAGCAAATAGCTGGAGGAAGTGAGGGTGGGGAGGTAGGCAGCGGGAAGACCAACAGATACGTTTTCAGCGTTTGCTGTATTAAGCCTTGAAGTAGGAAGATAAATGAAGAATGGACATCTGCATAATCAAGAAATGCCCTGCTTTCTCTGGTGAACAACAAAATGCTTGAAGTTACATCCCAAGCCTAAAACTGCCACTAACAATCCAAAGTGCAGCTCCAGACACTCAGGGGGCTGTCACAAAAACATCCACGGGACTGGATCTGACTGGGGAGCCAAGCTTGTGCTTAGAGCTAGCTCTAGCTAACCTAAAGCAGAGTGATGGATCAACTCAAAATACTGGCTTTACACAAATGCCTACAATTCAAGATTTTATGTTACAAACTTTCAAGACAGAGAAGCAATGTGCATCCACATAGCCAGAAGAGTCTACAGGTTTCAAGGGGACTACGGTTCTRCCTAAAGCTACCTCCAGAGCCTGGGGATGGTCCTGAAGACCCATCTCCAGCAGGTGGTCAAAATAAAGTGAAGGCATCCTTCCAGGCCACTCTGAACTGTCAGGAAGGTCTCAGCCTGACACCCTAGAGACAGGACCCYGTCTGATTCAGTGTGACCATGGACACCTCAATGGACTTACAGTCTGGTGGYCAAGCTTAGCAGTGTGCTGGGAGTATGGTAAGAAAAGTACCATCTTACAATATTCACCAAGGGCCAGACTGGAACACACATGTCGGTTTTGGATAAAAAGCTCCCCCCTGGGCTGACATCACCAGGATTACCTGATGATTACCACTGATTTCTGAATAGTAAAGCTGAGGGCTTCTCTGCGGGACTGGGGCCACGATAAAAGTGATGGAGGGTAAGCATGGGCAGCCGGCCCTTTCGGCATCAGCTCTTCATCCCCTCTGGGCCTGGACACTGTCTGCTCCGGGCGGTTCTCTGGGCCTCGGAGCCACGCTGGGAGCAGAGGCGTGCTTTGTTTTCCATCCCTGCACGCATTCCTCTGCAAGAACAACTCCTTGAGGCCGAGCCAAGCCAGCATCTCTTGTTCTTGGACTCTCCCACCATATTGGACTCTTTATCAGGGTATTGCTTTCTCTCCTTAGTTACTCTTAATTTGAAAAATGAGCTCCAATCCCCACCTATTGGCACACAAAGGAACCTTCCTCTTTCTCCTTAACCCTGCTGTGACCACAACAGCTGCTACAATGCAGAAGTACCGACGCGCACGTACCACGTAAGACAGTTCTCTCCCTCCTTCCTTAAAAAAGAAAGGTGTCTTCCCATGCAGCAAGCTGAAAATCCTGCCTATTTAAAATACAAAACAGCAGCAAACCGAAAGAGACCTGGAAAGGCCACTGCCTGCTGTAATAGGATTAAAGGCTATATCTCAGGCAATGCTTCTGGAATCAGCTGTTTCTTATCTGGGCTTCTTTGTAGAAAGTACGATCTCTTTGTACCAGACTCTGTTACTGGGCTACCTAACACATGCTATTTTTGGCCGACTGTACAAATGCCATATATAAAACCTGAGTTTCTGGGAGGGAAGCTACTTTGTGACTGAATAGCCAAAATGCAGGTGCTTTAACTGGTGAAATAAATGCAACTCTCCTTCCCCAGCCTTTGCTAAGGAGGCTGTCTCAAAGAGCAGATCGCACTTTCTCCCAGCTCCTCCATACCACGCACCGAAGATTACTTCTTTTTACCACAATTAAGTCTCTGAACTATTTTGAAATCCCACACAAAGACAGTCCGGTACAATAGGCATTACGCACACATGCTTCCACATGCCTCCTGTTTACTACCAGGCACACCAGTACAACCCATGCTATGTAAACTTGTTCCCCAATGGTCTCCCAGACCCATCTCCTGTTTCCCATCATCAGAAAATGACAGCTCTTACGGAAAATAAGCAAGTGGGCTAAAAAAASTGGCATAAAAATGAATTCTTGGTGCCCTACTCTCTTGTTCTCCCAGAACAGCCATTTCTCCTCCACCTAATAAAAAACCCAGACAGCTAATTAGCTCCCTCTCATCCCTGCAGTCAACACATTTTGCCCTACTGAGAGGCTGCTGGTTTCCAGGAGGAGCAGTGGAGAGGACTACAGGAGACATCCCTGCCTCTCCCACTCCCCAGAGCTGAGCGTGCTCCCGTTTTACACAGCCATCAGTCCCCGGAGCCCAGGCCCACTGCAGAGCAGGAGRAGAGATAAGGATAAGAAAGTGCCAAGATTTTCAGTCCCCCTTTCTCTTCCTGCAGTCCGTGCTTAACCTCATTTTATGAAATGAGTTGGATGACTTTCATAGGCAAAAGCTGCCTGCACAATGATTTCTATTCCACTCACTCCCAGCTTTTTTCCTCCACAAGTAAGAGCCGATAACCATCTCTTGCAATTCAATAGGCTTCATATCATCTCCAGGAAATAATTGGACCCTTTGTGGCTTTCAGAGCAACATTTTGGTATTTTCCCTGGCATCAAAATACTGCTGGATTCTGTTTAAATGGAAGAGGTGGCCAGTCCACATTAGCWGGGGGAAGAGAGAAAGCCAAGAAGAAGACAAGTCAGCTGCCTGTGAATAAACAGGGTGAGCAGAGCAAAACCAAGGGTTCCCAATGGGAAGAACCAGTTCTTTCACCATGTGTTAACTGGCCTCCCTCTTTGCCTCACCCTAAAAAATAGAAGAACTGGGAGTCTGAGCCAAAATCCCTTCTTTCAATAGGACCAGTCCCCCACTTCACCCCATACCAAAATAATCTGACATGTTTCTGTTCTGGCATGGGTTTCCCCCTCTCCCCTAACCGCTACAGAGCATCATCACCATCACACTCCTGCAAAATAAGTCATTCCAGCTGATATAGAAATCCCAGATGACATGCACTTYGTAAGAAAAAGCTGGAGGAAGGAACTGGCCAGGCTTACCAAAGCCCATGCCCAAAGTAAAATTAGCTATTTATATATCRTTGTGCACTTGTCTGGCGCTCTCCAGTGACAATTTGTTGGGTACAGGAAATCCCTGGATGCTGTCAGCCTGGAGTTGGAGTCCCACCCTGTAAAACTTTTCAAGCAGACACAGCCTCCATACTTTAGGTGAAATACCTTCATCTGAGCAGTCAACCCACAGCAGCTAATGGGATAGCCCCCGCGATGGCTGTGTTCCGCTACAACCTTTGCAAAACCTCCGAAACGTTTTCTATGGTGATATTCAAACGCATTCCTGCAGGGCTTTCACACGCCACATCCTTCTGCCTGCCCGCCATTGATTCCGTGCCCTGTCTCCTCACTTTAGTGCCCACAGACTTCTGCTGGAAGCATTAATGAGAGCAATGTGCAAACAAATGTGGAAAATAATCTCTAATGCTGCAGGCTCAGAGGCCAGCGGAAACCAGAGGATGTTTTCTGGCAAAACAGCAGCAATAAGARCTGTTCTCTAAATAAATAATGTCTCGGTGCATACAAGCTTAGCACTAGCAAAGAAACCTTGGGCTGAAGGCTGTAACTAGTGTTTCTTACCCCCGCCAGTGAAGCACTGACACATAAGCCCCTACCATTAAGCCATACACCCAGGTGGGCATGGTGGCCAAAGTTCACTCAACAGGCAAAATTTCAGGAGTCCTCACCTTTCCTGTTGCCTTTATAAAGATGCTTCATCTGGCTATAAAGTAATTAAATACTAACATCCTCATTTTACGCAGGAGGAAACAGCACCTCAGAAAGGTTACAGCTAAGAGACTTCTCGCTGGGCGCTCAGGAAAACAGAAGTATAATAAAGCTAAGAGCTTGACACGACTCTCAACATGAGCACAACCATACAAGCGCCAGARTCCCAGACCATCTCCCTGGATTACAGCTCCCGGGGGGCAGACCATAGGAATGCCCTCCCACTACCAACCGCTCACACGCCAGCTGGCTCTGCCCTACCAGGAAGGACCAACCAGTGGCCACCAGTGTCCTGCCCCATGGGGCCAGCTCCTGCCCGCCTTCTGGGCACGCCGTGCCCCGTGGGCAGCCCGAAGCCTTCTCCTTTGAACCCCGTAGGCTTCTCCTTTTGCTCCAGCCACTCGGCTCTGTGCAGCAGACGATCAAGAGCTCATTGTGAAGCACAGGGGCGGCTCGGTGGCTACCACACCTTGCGCAGAAATGTTCTGACAGTTGTCTAGGGGGTGGTTACCACTGTATATCACATGCCCTGGGGCTGGTGAGGCGGAGGAAGCCAAGACCAGTGGCCCATTTGTTGCCTGCCCTGATAGACATCCTATTGATAGCTCCATCGCACACTGGCAAAGCCCTTTGTACCACTCTGGGACAGCTGCTCCAATGCCAAGAATTCCTCGCGGGCCGGCCAGCCCTCGTGGTGCTACCAGGGAAGCTCCAGTTTCAGCAAAGAATTTGATGGTTGTCTGGCAAGTGTATAAATCATAAAAGTAGCTTTGTTCTGCAACACTTCAAACCTTTTGGGCTCTCTCGTATGGCTGCAGTTTGCTGGCACTTGCTGTTCAATTTATATAAGCTAAGCTGTACAAACTCATACCTTTCCAGCAGTCTGTTATACCACACAGAGATGCTGCCCCGCTACTCCGAGCTGCATTTTGCTGACAGCAGGGCCTTTTTGGAAAAGGTGCAGCCACTATTTTTTTGAAATTTCATTTCACAGGAAACCAGTGCAGGCTTTTAAAACCGATTCACTTAAATAAAATTAGGAGGCTGCATCCAGGCGAGCCCTGGGCCTGGGAAAGGAGACCAGAGAGCAAAGCTCTCAGTTTTCCCCAAAAAAACTGCAGCCCAGACGGCAGCAGAGCGAGTCGCCTTCCTCCGGGAGATGGGGAGGATGCAAGGCAGCCGGGGACTGGGGCTGCGGGAATCTTCCAACCCGCAGGCTAAAAAATGGGCCTGAACAAAGAGGAATTCAGACGCTTTTTGCTGGATTCCCACGAATCTGTAGGCAAAGTGCTACTGTCCAAAAAGTCCCTGCAAAAGTGCACTGTGTGGGGGCAGAAAAAGACCCCGCTACGCCTGCCCGCTGCACGTGGCATTTATTACCCAGACGGCCTCCCACGGAGAGGGCATCGGCGGGAGCGACAGCAGCCAAGCTCGCCGGTGCCTCCACACCCACGGCAGCACCAGCAGCTGCTGCCTGCGAAGGAGAAGGCGGCAAGAGAAACTCCCTTTGTAGGCACGGCCCCGGGGCGAAGGCAGCGTTTGAGTCTCCGRGTGCCTCCAGCAAAGAGGGAATGGGGGCAGAGGCTGCCATGCTGAGCAATGGTCCCACCCTACCCCCTACCCCACAGGTGGGAAAGCGGAATTACGTGGGCAGGGAATGGGTGTATCCCAAGAGGGGTGGGCCAGGCTTTTATCTGGTGTGAATTTACGCAGTGCCTTTGATGTTGGTGGGTCTGACTGGTAGGTTGGAGCAGGAGCCCTGTGATAATAAGGTGAAGCCAGTGGAACCTGCTCAGACGCTCGGCTTATTTGAAAATCAGGCTTTTTATGGGGCTGCTGAGCACAGAGAGCATCTGCGCAACACAACGTGGGGCTGCGCAGGTACCCAAGCCAGAGGCAAGGAAGAAATGGAAAGAAAAAAAAAAAGCTTTGTTTTTCAGCAAAACCTCCAMATTTCTTCCCAATGCAAAGCGCTGAGTTCTGTGAATGGTTAGAAATCTCAGCCATTTAAGCCTTTTACTCAACCTAGGCCAGGTGTTCCCAGACTGTTCTTTAAAAAACCCAGCTAAATACATGGAATGTCAGGATGAGRACTGCATAAAAAAACAAAGTTAACATCAGTCCAGGCTCAACACACGTTGCCCTTCTCACCTCCTCAGTAGCTGCACCGCTGGACTCTCCCATCCCCGCAGGTTGCCAGAGCTGCTTGCTGGGCTGCRTTTTCCTTTTCTACCAGTCCCCGGCAGTGCAGGCTGTGGCACAGACCTGCCGTAGCTTCTCACCGCTATGCCAAGCGATACGGTGAGCCCGGGGAATCGATCAGTGTAACTGGGGGTGTCAGTGTCAGGGCTCTGATGGACATGTCAAGACCCCTGAGCACCCACGTGCTCAGCTCTCTGACAGCTGTAAAGGACCCTGCAGACAGCAGGACACACGTTGAAGATAGCCATGGTTACAAATCCCCTTTACAAGCAATGTTTAAAGGCCCTGTGGATCATGAGAGTCCTGGGGAAGGATGATTTTATGAAGTCCTACCCTACATCCTAAGGGCCAAGGGAATCTGCGGGTTGGAGTGAAATGAAAAAGGAGTATCACTTGGGATCCCAGATGGCCAAATTTGGGTGGGGAAGAGACGTATTTCAAAGCTCAAGCTATGTATATATATTTATAGATGTGTCTCTATGTATGTATGTATATACATACGCCTCTCTTTTAATCACTGAGATATACAAACACGCAGTGCACACACATACAGGCACATGCCCACGTGTCCGTCCATTGCCCCTTTGGTAAGCGCAGCCCAGTGACGCGTTACAGCTTGCTGCCCCTGACCCCGGTCAAGATTCAGCCTGTTGGGGAAATGGACTGTTCAAACCAATTAAAAGACTGCRAGCATGGGGATGAAATGAAAGCAGAGACTGCAAAATGCCAGAGTTATTTTTACAACTAGCTTCCACTCTGGTTGATCCCTGAGCCTCCAGGCTTGGTGCAAAGCTGGGAGACCGCAGTCCCAGAGTGCCGTCTCCCCTCTTGTGTTCATCATGTCCACCCAGCCCTGCTGAYGGCCGGCAGCAGCACCACTGCCATGTGTGCATCCCTGCCTGGGTCATCTGTGATGACACAAGCCATAGCCTGTTTTGTTCTTCAGCAGGAGATAATAATTCAGAAGTTTTCACTGGCCAGACCATTTCACCTCCCTCCCTCCTTCCCTCCCTCCCTCCCTCCATCCAGAGTCTCCCGTAACAGATGGACCACTAAATGCACTACTGTATGCAGGGATGCACTGGTACTGAATGTTTCCCAATTGCAAATATCAACATGGACAGGCTGTTTTACACTTACCAAGGAAAACACAGCAAATGGACTCTTGGTTTTCTTCTTATTTATCCAAGATGTGAATGAGCACTAACACCACTGAAACCAGCCAAGTTACATCCTGGAGTATATGAGAACCGGAGGGGTTCGGGATCTCAAAAGGGGCAGTTAGGGGCACGAAAAGCTCTAAAGCTAAGGAAAGACCTAATGGGGGAGGCAGGGGAGGGGAGGAAAAATAACAAAGCACCTACCTGCAGGCCATAAGAAATGTTTCCCACAGGAAATTAAAACTCGTAAGTCATGCATGCCCACCTAAGCCCATGCCAGGAAGAAGAAATAAAAGACTGGGGAAGGGGAGGGAGTAGCAGCTGTAGCAGGAACAGTACTSAGTAACCAATGGTTTGGACTCAGGTTTCAAAGCCTCAGGACATTACCTGATGTGGAAGAGGATGGGAAGACAGCATTGTGGCAAGGCTTTGGCAGCTGGAGCTCATGCTCCACGGTGCCGGCACTGTGGACCCGTGTAAACCYTCCGGATGGATGATGTCCCGGCTCAGTGTCCCCTCATTTGCTTGGGCATCCTGGACCACGTCTTGCACACAGAGCGAGGAGGAACACTACCACCCCACAAATCCCAGGGCAGAGGAGGGGAAGAAAGGGCCGTTGGTTTGCAGATGCTCCTGGCAGTGGCTACGGGCCCTCCTGCAAAGAGAGAGGGGAGGTGGTCGCAGTAGCAGTCAGCAGAAGGAGATGTTCACGGGTAAACAGCAGAAAGGAGAGTGGCCACAACCGTGCAGAAGACTCGCTGTGCATGAGTGGGGGGTCTTCAGGAGGACAGGGAAGGGTTGGGRAGGGCTGCGAGGAGGACGGACACATTGCGCTGCAGGAGAGGGCATTTTCTGCAGTCGGTCAATGGGCTATGACAGAGGAAACRCGCTCGCATGCCTTATAAACTATAAAGGCCAAAGCAAGTTTCCCCAGGGGAAGCCCCTGCTTCTTCCTGCAAATCTTCCCACTAGGATTTTTAGTTGTTTTCTCCATTTTGTTGGGGTTGTTTTTAACATCTCCTTCCTGAAAGCCTCCCATTCCTAACTAACGCCGCGTTGCCACCAGCTCACAGGACGAGGTCTTCAGTGCCGACCTCTGCCCGAGGCTGACAAAAGGCAGAAATGCCTTTGCCCAGCTGCTGCTGCTTCTCCACGCCGGTGGGGAAAACCAAGCCTTGCAAGGAGCAGCCCTGTTAGGACGAGCGAGTACATCAGGTCTGCACCTCTTTCATCCATCTTTTTGGAGGCAGCCGCTGGAGGCAGTCCTGGACCGGCTGCGGGGGGAATGGATGTCCTCCCTGGGTGGCCCGACCCAGCCATGCCTGATTGCCCTGTCTGGGGACCATCTTTTCTCTGTTGCCTTTGAAATCTTATAGTCTGCAGAGGATATTTCTAGGCTTTCTCGTTGTTGGCTGTCTTTTCGTCTCAAATGCGATGCCTGCCGCTGAAGCTCTCACGGAGGAGGTCACACTGCTGTGGAGAAGGAAAGGARAGATACTGACACAGCTGTTGTAAAGAAGGAGGAAAAAATACTCCAATTGCTTTTGGTTTTTCTATTTTTCTAACTTTCTGGTCATTTAATTAATCTCCTGTTCACTTTCTAATTTCTCCATGTATTTTTCCTCTGTAATTATTTGGGGGTTTTTCCCCTCACAGACCTCCTCATCCTCAGAGCACACCTGCTCCCTTGGGCCTCATCCTGAGGAAAGCAAATTACATGCAGCTTTGCTTTGTTTCTGGCAGTGTTCATACCTATACAGCACCTCTCCAGATTAGGGGTGAAATCTCTGCCTTAATCACAGCAACTGCTAAAGATCAAAAGGGGACAGGGGGAGCAGCATCTATGCTGGTCCTGAAACAGTCAACTTCATCAGACTTCTCACAGAGAGTCCTTTTCTTTTTTTCTTCTAAACTTAAAACAGGGAAGTTGGTGCACTGGAGTCCCTCGAGGCTGATGTTTATTCCTCTGCCAGAGCAGGCTAGAGTCAGACTGTGGCAGACACAAGTGCATGGTCTGATTCTGGTCTGACACCACTGCKGTCTTCTGCACCAGAAAGGACATCCCTAAAGACGCTCTGCCTCCACGTGTCAGCCAAAGCCTGGTTTAGGCAGGACAGCAAAGCTCGGCTCTCAGGCCCAGCCAGAACCCTAACTGTGCTAAATACTGCTATTACTGACTGTAGCTTTTTCAGCGTGGAAACCTGAACCTACGGAAAACAACCTGTGGAAGAACCAAGCTATTTCACACAGGCTTGCAAAGCTTGCCATCAGGTGGAAATGACCACTGATTGCTGTCCAGMTGGACTGCCCTGGCCCCAGCACTTTCCAAGCAAAAGACTCTCCCATCTGAAGACCTCAAACCATCCCATCTCTCTGCATGATTATCYGTATGGGGGGATGCCTGGAGGCACTGCTCGGGAAATATAGTCACTCTGAATGAAAAGGGAGCCCTTGCATTTAACAGCTACAGGAAAAATCTAGCCAGCAGAAGATTTTTAAATAATTTTTTCTGAATATTCATGATCAGTTTTTTCTGGCTCACCTGGAAGGGCGGATATGTCTCGTTCACAGCAACAAGGAGCATCCACACGCAGCACTCATGTTGAGTGCAAGTATCTGACACAGCACTGGCCTTGAGCTCCTCTATCAGCATGACTCACTCATGCACACCAGAGAACTAAGAAAAAAATAAAAAATGTTGCTTTGCTTGTGCTTTGGAAAATGCTTGAATAAAAAAGAATAATAATGTTTTTAAAAATGAAGAAAAAAAGAGACCACAACACGTCACCACATCCCACGGACTCCTAGACAACATTCTGCAGGGCCTCAAGAAGAAATAAGGTCTTTGTTCTTAAGCTGGTGAGCTGGACTCYGTGAGGCGGGCCAGATTCATGAGGCAGGCCAGCACACTCCAGCAAGCTGCAAAACTTAGCAGCAAGTTTGCTGACTGGTGGGATTGACAGCACTGAGTTATGGACTTCACTGCATCCATGCCACTCACAGGCATGTAGAAAGAGAGGAGAAAGTGCGAGGAGAAGAAAGCTGGTGCCAACAGCAATCTAGTATGTCAGGCACTCATCTAGGAGTGAGACAACTGGCATCCAGTTCCCAGTCTGAAGACTAGCTAAGGCTTATACACAAGTGCTTCGATTTCTGGGGCTGAGAAAAGCCAGGCTTGAGCGCCCAAAAGCCCAGGTGTCACCACATTCACCTGGCAGAGACGGGCTAAAGTCCCCTGAGACAGAAGTAGGAAATCCAACCAACACTGGATTTCTGACAGCCTCCATGAACACCCTCCCAGCAAGACTATGGGATAAAACTCAGAGGAGCACTTCATGTTGGCAAAAACAAGGTCTGAGATGTCCTGAAAGCCAAGTCACAGCTAGCAAGACAGGAGAAAGCTGATTTAGTAGAAATGGGTAGGAATACTCACAGCCCTGTGCTGTCAGTATTGCACATATCTAGCCGTAGGACAGGTCTGGGATGTCACCAGCACAAACCTACTGTTGGTCTTCAAGCAAAACAGAAGTGTGAGGTTAACACGCACGAGCATTTGGGTCCTTCTGTATTCACTATGTCCTCCTATCAAACATCCAGCAAAACAGATAGAATAACAGTAAAACCAAGGGTGGCATATCACATGCATTTATTTTTAAACATGGGAAGAGATATACATCTCCTCTTAAAGTAATATTTTWAAAATAAAGCATCCTCTGACTTTGTCGTCACAACTACCTATTTAAGGCAGGAGTTGCCACAGTGGGAAAGATTCAAGCTCCAGCCTGTTCAATATCCAGAGGCTTCATTATGTGCACATTATGAGTATTTGTCTAGTCTTGGCTCTGATGTGTTACCTTCACAGCTTTCTGCATGGAGAACACCTTAAAATTTCTGTTTTTCCCAGGGTGGAGGTAATTTTCTGTATTCTGTGGCATTTACCTTCAGCATGTCTCAGAGTCTTGAGGTTTTTTACCTTACTATATCTCAGCTTAGCTTTAGCCAGAACCCGTCTGAGTACAAGCTGTATTTTATTATGTATTTTTGTTGCTAACTAATTAGGAGTGCGGCTGTAAATAAGAGATACAGGGCTCGCTCTCTGCCAGATTAGCAGTGAGCCAAATAGCACTTTGTCAGCAGCCTGAAGCTTGTGTCTAAAAGGCTGAAAAGAAGATGCAATAAACCTCTGCCCTCTTCTTCAATAGGAGAGCGAGGCCTAAAGAGGTAGCAGATCTCTCCATTCAGCTCAGATGTTTTGACCTGAGCAGCCCTCTGTTCTGGGGAAAACAGAAACTGGCCCCTGGCAATCAAAATGTCCGGGGCTGACAGGGGCTTGGGCAYGAGCAGGCTGGGCTAGTAACCTGCGATGGGCCCAGAAAGCTGGAGCTGGGGCTGGAGGAGAGACTCCTGCATCCAGGCTGGAGCAGGCGGGGGAGCAGAGGGACCATTCGCCAAGAGAAGAAAACATGGTCCATCACTCCAGTGAAAAAGCAGCGGCGGCAGGGAGCAGAGCTTGCAGGCAGCAACTTTAACAGGCAACCTTGGAGCCAGCTATAATTTTTAATAACCAATTTTATTGAACCAGGCCAACACGCTCATAAATAAATAAGTAAATAACTAACAGCTGCTCTGAAGCTGTACRTGAGGTTTTTGTGCTAAGGACGGAAGATGGCGACAGGATCTGTCAGGACCAGCTCGAACTCATGCAATGAGCATCACAAGTAGGGAGGCGATCATTAGGGGAACAAGTAGTCTTCAGCCAAGCAAGAAAGCCTACTCCCACTGAAGTCAATGAATACTTCTTTTCACTTAGTCCTCTTTTCCCTTTATCCCTTCACCCATAAACCCAGTGAAAGGCCAAGCATTGAATAAGGCCCTGTTCAAATCACGCTTGAATGGGATGGGAGTTTGCGCTGCACCCCGTACAGGTGCAAGACTAAAATCTTTGTGTGAACAAGAGCTGCAGGATCAAGCTCTCAGACCCCCGTTGGCACACACCATTTCTGGGTTTCAGGAGCAGAAGCCTTCAGCCTTGCAGGAGTACCTTGCTGAACATGTGGTTTCTAACAACCAGAGCAAAATGCTCAGGGACCAGATTTTGAAATAATTAGGAAACAGTACTGAGGAGAAGGAGGGGCTATTTACTTCTTTTCCCTAGAGTTATTTATTTTTAACAACACAAATAGTCAGGACTAGGGACATTAGTTTTAAAGACTATTCCTTCCCCTAAGTGATGCCACGACGTGCTCCACCGGCTGCATCAGAGTGCTGTACTCTTCTGAAAAGGGGCACTATGTCAGAAAATTATGAATATGCTCCAAACGAAAAATTATTCTTGCAAATAGGCACCTGTGGCAAAATGAGACGTGTAAACCACCTGCATTAAACTAGAGGGGAATAAACCCGGAGACAACTCTGAAGGGCTTTGAATGGCTCAGCAGAGAGTGCTTACAGCCCCTTTGGCTGGTGCAGTCTCTGGAGGGTGAGTGGCAGGGCTCTTAGTCCCAGAACACTAAAAGCAGGCAAAATATCGGGAAAGACAACACCACCTCACACGTTCACACCTTTTACCAGGCCCAGGTAAATGCTAGACCAAAGCAGCACATTTATCTTGATTTGCCAAAATCAGGTTGTTGCTACAAATGGCCTTTGCTCATTCTTGCTCCATCACTGGCAGGTGAAATAAGGCTTTGGGCACCAGGATGAAGTAAGCTGTGAGCCACAAGAAGCAGAGGACACCAAGCATAAATCCAGACCTGCCTCGTGGCTCAGCCAGACCACCTCTCACACCTGGGGCAACAAGCAGGCCACCAGCCATGGTGAAGTTCAGGAAGGCTCTGCAAAAGCTCTGCTGGCCCTGAAATAGGGCAACAGCTTCTCAGATTCCCACAGACACCTTCCTGACCCAACTCTTTTAGTACAAGAGGCCACCTAAATCMACTCCTACTGCAACTGGCACAAGTTAACACACACAAGAACTGAAAGTCCTACGGCTTGTAAATCTTACACGTATGTCTGCGTGTTGATGGCTTGAGTATCCTGACAGAATAACATGAAGTTTCTACTGCTGCTACTCAGGCTATATATACTCAGGCTATATTTTGGTACCTTGCACCAAAAGTTWCTAGTTCAGAAGTGACTTGTCCTCTGGAAACCTACAGATAAATGCTGGCTTGTACTGAAAAGAGGAAGGAAATCCAGAAATGGAGACTTCCATGGAAATTGACCTTTTTTTCTGCCCTTTAAACATTCCTGCCCAAGATGAGGTGCCTCCCACCCTACAAAGACTATCCAGCCTGGCATGGCTGGATCCAACAGAAAATGTTATTTCTGTAGCGTGGCCAGCCACTCCTCCCAACACTCGTTCTGGATGGATCCACTCTCGAACCTGCAAACTAATTTTTATGTATATGTGTTTTTTTAAATAGCTTTTTCAACTCTGTTTAGGAGAAGGGGGAAAGCAAGAATGGAGGTCTTCTTCCCCCTTGCCTTTGCCCTGTAGCAGAACCACACTGTAGTGTCAGCACTCTCATTACAATATCTCATTATCAGGCAACTGGAAGCTTAGAAGACAAATGGCCAGCTGTTGACAGGCCAAATGCGAGCCTCGGGTGAACTCTATTATCCCCACCTTCAGGACAGAATTGGCATCTGAATCCGACTTCTCCAAACCATAGCTATGCTTGGGGGAAGGGCAGCTTCAGTGGCGGCACAGGGGTGAGGGAGGAAATTGCAAGCCTGCACTGATTGCAGAGAACAGCCTTACAGGCTAGTTCATTTATAGGTTTGGTGGCTAAACACACGTGACGTGTGACATTAGTGACATGTCTTTGTGATTGCTTTCCACACTCTGGAGATGCATTGCCTTCTTCAGTGCACTTTGCAAGGGGGCATCCATGCCTGGAAGTCCCTATTGTGGTGTTAGGATTTCATCTGCAGCAACAGCAGCTGTGTGAATTTTATTAGCAAAGGCTTTCGGTCTTTAATAGTTTCCACTGAGAGAAGAAAAAAAAGAGGCAAAAGAAAACAACAACGCTGTGAAGTGGTTTGCTGCATTTATGTTCTGCAGACCATATGCACACACACTGGCAGGCAGCATGGCAGGCGGGACTTTACTCATGACGTGAGTTGTGGTCAGCAGAGGAAGCTAAAAAAGGAACTCGGGGTTTCTATTAATCGAACGGGGGGGTATGAGCTTACAGGAATCTAGGATGTATTGCTGCAGATTTACATACAGCACAGAAGATGTGTGCCTCAGAGATATGTAGCAGATCACCAAGAACAAGCAGTCCTGGAAACTGAAAGCAGCTTCCAAGAAATGTTGAAGGTCCGAGCTGCTATTGCTCAGCATTTTCTAGGCAAACATGGAAGAACCGCACTTGCTTTCTTACACCTCTGGGATGTTTCAGGTATCCGAGACGGTTCCCCCAAGAGGGAACGAAGATAAAATCGACCAGTTGTGAGCTGGCAGCACAGAGCAATGGGGCCATGTCTCCACACGCAGCAGGGATCCTGCACCCCAACTCCCTGGATGAGGGGTTTCCTGATGTCCCCTACTCACCTGACCCTTGAAGGTCACAAGAGCTGAAAGAAAGAAAATGGACCAAACCTGGCAGCCCATCCCGTGGTTTAAGGAATGCCTTTGACCTCCCCCCGCAGAATTAGACTTTTCTTTAGGTACTAAGAAGACAGTCCATGGGGGTTTCCTGTTTGTAAACATTTCATCATAAGAMCTTCCTCTTATCCTTCTCATTAGGGTTAATAGTTATCTCACTGATAGCTGGGAGAAAATAGCATGATTTCTCTTGAGGATCRCTGTGTCTGGAGATTGATTTATCTGGTTGGAACAGCCACCATTCTTTACTGCCACAATTCTCCTCTTTGGAAATCCCCCTGAATTTTCCTGAATTTGTTGGGGAAAAAAAGCAGTAGTGCTGTTTCCAAGAACTAGTGCCACTTTCTGTAGCATCCTCATGCCCTCTGAGTAACACAGCACTTCCTCCTCCATAAGAAAAAGTCAGTCGCTTATTCTCACAGCAATTCTGTGGTCCAGTCCAAAAGCTAATTGCTTTCTTAGTGATGACAGTGAGCCTGGAGGAGCTTTTGTTCCTTTTTTTTTCACTTATTAAGAGATCATTTAATGCTATTGTTCACCTTGAGAAGGAGTCCAGCTCCAAGAATGAATGCTGTCAGGCAAAGCTAATCCTGAAGCTGATCAAAATGATGTCAAATTTGGGATCAATATCAGCTACATTCATTTATCATTTGTACTGTGATACAAACCACATCCATATGAGTCAGGTTATAGATCTCACCACCTCTCAGGCTGGCCACTGTGAAAACACAACATGAAAATTATTTTTTTTTCTTCTCTGATGAGCTTTTAATCTTCATCTCTAAGGGACCTTAAAATAACTGTGAAGGGCCAAAGATGGTCAMCGAGGCAAAGTTCTCACATCAGTTGGGTTTGCGACTGCTTAAGGGCTTGGGATGATACAAAACAACAGAGAAACCAAAGAAGCTGTTGTCATGATTTCAGCCTTAGTTTGGCCAGGGGACCAGCATGTCTTGCACCACATCCACTAGAACCTCATGATCTTGAGCACTGCCACCTCAAAACCCAAACTCAGACCCTTACCTCCTAGGATCTCAGCTGAGGCAGGGTGAAAGAGAGCCAGTCCTAGTGAAGAAACCCTTGTTCATCCATCCCTACTGTTTCAGGCTGTACAGATCCAAGATTCCAGTTTTGCTTTTTTCTCTAATTATATGAGAAACCAAAGCCCAGGAAACCAGAGTTATTTCAGGAGAACTTACCAACAGCTTCCTCATGGACCCTACAAAATTAGAGTAGACCACTACCTCTTTCTATAAGTGCCTGTTAAGGGAAATGGTTAGCTCATGCAATTGTCACATACGAAGAATTAAAACCCCATTCCCTATGGATGGAGAGGGCAGAACGTTACTCATGATGCACATTCAGAATAGTGACCTACCTAATGCTGACTGCTTTACTGTGTACGCGTTCCTTTGCTGCAAATGRTTATCTCAGGGCACATGTCACAAGAGTACAGGTGTTTTCTCCCAATGTCCTGGCCAAACTCCAATAATTACATTCCCTCTACCTAAATTCCCTCTGCAGATTCAGCCAAGCACGATCATTAGGTCTTCTTTGCCAAAGTGTTCTCCTGTGCAGTGTAAAGCAGCTGCCATACTTCGTACCAGAAGCAGCTGCATTTAAGTGCAAGGAAACCTAATTGCCTTACAGGAGTGTGAGAGTCCATAAAGCGGGATCAGACCCTTCAAAGCAAGAGGTGATTTTGAAATGCAAGACTTCTTTGAGATTTGCACCCCTTCCACCATGCTCCGTTCCCATTCAATGTACCAAAATGGCTCGATGAGCGTTGAACCCAGGCAGGTTGAGCTGCCAGCTGGGTCAGGGCCAGGGCAAATGAGGGATAGGGCCAGGATGGAGAACTAGCAAGGGCTGGGCCCTCCACTGATGGGGGCAGAGATTTTTAGGTCTGAGCCGGCATGGGTGGGAGGAGGAGTCATGCACAGAGCCCAGCCTGGGAGCCTGGGTACCAGGAGAGACAGCAGCAACTGCAAGGAGCTGAGCTTGCTGAAGGTGATTTTTTAACAGCCAGCTCAGGAAACCGCTATGATTTTAACAGCCAATTCTACAAAACGGGCCTGAAGTGCCTTTAGCACAGCTCTAGCCCTAGCATCATCTGAGCTGTCCCTGAAGCCTCTCCTGACCCTGCTCTGCATTTAAAATGAATTCCAGGGAGCATTATAATCTGGACAAAGCGGAACAGAATTAGATTTAGGAGAGAGCAACTAAGGTGACTGCCCAGGACCCGAAACTGGAGGGGAGCCCCACTAATCCACATTAGACAGCAGCAAAAGTCAGCCCCTCCAAGGGGGGCAGGCGAGAAGTGACCAAGCCCTGCCTTTGCCCTGTGCCCCCAGAGTTTAATGCCGGCTGTGCGGCAAGGGAAGAGGGGCTAGGTCAACATAAGCGGGAGAGGCGAGGAACAAAGACCCCACACAGGATAACAGTGAGGTGACTTAAACATTTACAGGCTCACTGCAAGCAGGGGGTGAGGAGAAGTCAAGTTTTGTGCAAGAAGGCAGTAAATTTCCCGTTCAAATCTGTACATCGTGTTTCCCAGAAGTAAAGCCGCTATTTTCAAAGCCGTTCAGACTGGTGTACAGGGCAGTGTCTTGGCGATTGCAATCTGGTGCTGTGGGGCTGGTTTCTACGTTTGCAGGCGCCACAGACAGTGTCAGCCTATCGTCAGTGTGAGCAACTCTGAACGAAACCAGTTTTCAAGCCCTCATAGCATCATAGCACACCCATGTGCTCCCGGGGAACATCCCACCAGCCCTTTCTGGAGAAAAAAAAGCCATTCGGAGCAAAAAAAGCCACCAGAGAGGGGGAGAGGAGCATGGCGACTGCCTAGTTGACTAAGGTTGGTGATGTGCTCCACCAAACGGCACCTCTCTAGAGACAYGGAATAAGGCCCGTCGCAACACAAGCTCCGGGATCGCAGCAAGAGAGAAGAGCATTGAGAGCTGTGAGCAAAAGTGAAGACATCCTGGTTTCAGTTCTAACCACGAGAACTGGGTGAACCTGAACCTGACCCAAATTACGTGAAGATATTTGCATCACAATGAAAACCCATTGCTGCTGCAAGGGGCGGCTGGTGTCCTGCCTCCCTCGCCCCACCCCCTTCCCCGGTTTTCTGGAAAAAAGATTTCTATAGCGCAAGGTCTTTGCTCAACCCACCGCTTCCTCATTTGTCCCTGCCTACTTCTCCATCCAGGGCCGCAGGGGCTCAGCCTGAGCCCAGGGGTCCAGGATCCCAGCCCCGAGAAGAAAGGAGGGACTCCAGCACCCTACTTCCACCCTCGCTGCAAGCGCATGGGGAGGGGAAACTAAGGAGGAAACTACTTCTCTTCCCAATTAGCCAGCAATGTAAACTGGCCAGCCGGCGAGGGAGAGYGTGAACTGCCCAAAGGAAAAGGCCATCATCCCTTGTACACCCAGGTTGTCTCCGAGCCGGAGGCACGGCTGTGACGGGATCACTGGCTAACCCCAAACYGCTTCCTGGGAAGTTCGGCACCTTGTTCAGAGCAGCTTGTAAATGCACCAGCCACCCTCCGGCTTCCTCCCTCCCTCCAGACAATCTCCTGGTCCTGCTAATTTGTTACTTCCTATGTAAAAGCCTTTTCTTCCTACATTCTCCCCTTTCTCCAGAAAAGGCTTCTGGGTTACATTTCCCAAACCTGGTCTCCTGGGTTCCCTTGGCATGCAGTTACTTCTGCGTCCTTCAAGGACTTGTCACCAGGACCTTCTGGGGGGAAAAAAAGTAACTACATTATGTTTCCTTTCCACATATAACACTTGACCCCCTTGCCCCCACCGAAGAGAGAAAGGAAATACTCAGAAATATGCTCAGCTAGCTGTGTTTTCAGCAGTATATGAAACAAAATTCTCCCACAAACCTTATCTCAGCAAATGTACATTCATTGTGAAACTTCAGTTTCAAGAGAAAGATTTCCTTGCTAAGAGGGAAATGAAGTGGAAGCTGAAATGAAGTGTCATGCCGGCCGTGCTCCTTGCAGATGTCTACAGTCCTCACATGGCATGTCTCGGTACCTTGTGCAAGCGATGGCTGGAAGGATGCTTAAAGCGTGTGCTACAGGGTGGCTGCTTCCAGGGGTGGACTTTGAGCTGGTGTAAGCCAGCACGGCTCATGTTGGTTACATGGGCCTGGCTGATTTACACCACTGCACAGGTGGTCTTCGCTGCTGTGTGCTACCCTAGCGTGGCAGGGACAGCGATCCCAAGCCCCTCAATGACACTTTTGTGGCAGTCCCTGTCTAGCACTGCTACCTCATTTTCCGTGGAAAATGGCAAGTGTTTTCCCCACCAGGTGGGTGACTGGACCTCAAGGTGAAATGCGCCTGCTGTCCCCACTGAGCCTGGCATGCAGGGAGCATCTTCTGAGGAAAGCCAGGTCCTGTGGGCAGAGCAGAAGAGAAGCATCATAAAACAACAGCTGATTCTCTTTGCTTTCCGGCTTCCAGGTGTGGCA
The DNA here is from genome assembly GCA_030449065.1 of Oceanodroma leucorhoa. Lineage (NCBI taxonomy): Eukaryota > Metazoa > Chordata > Aves > Procellariiformes > Oceanodroma > Oceanodroma leucorhoa. The sequence continues at coordinate 3,438,122 of JASVER010000076.1, forward strand.
GTGGTGGAGTTACTAAATCAGACTACACCAAATCATGTCTCTGACGTGTGCTTATATCCCCCTTTCTGTCACACCCTACTGCAGGCAGTAAGAAAGAAGGAAGAATAGGCTATAGGTAAAACACCAGCCTAGAGCAGGTGAGACTGGCCCTCAAATCCCTGTCCAGCAACACAGTTCTTCCACAGCCTYGAAAATAACCTACAGGCAACAGGTCTTTGGCCCTCAGAGCAGGTCCCACACCGCTGTGGCAGGTGCCTGCCTTCCTCATCGCCATACAGGGCCACAAAGCATCGCTGAATGGAGGTCACACACAGAACATGATATATGGAGACACCTTAAATGCCTACACAGCTCTTGGCATGGGTTTCACAGCCCCACGCACACTTGGAGACCCATGACATGAGGCCATACATGCCAAGTGCAGGTACGTACCTCCTGCCCCAGCCTCCCTGCCCAGTCGTCTTCTACAGTCACACTTCAGCAGTGGCACTGGACCAGGACAAGGAAAGAGGCCATGTCATCCTAGGCAGGGCTGATGGGACCAACCTGGGCAGCTGTGGGGAGGCCACGCTGCAGAGCACACTCTGACCATGGTGAGGGAAGGGGACGATCCTCCTCYCCAGACCAGGCAGTATTACGGGCAACTGGCTCCCAACCACCTGGGGCAAATGGTTATGTTTTGTGGTACTCCTGCATTATAAATAAAGACCTCAAAGGACTATCATGAGGATGAGCACATGAAGCAAAGCAATGCCTGTTGCAAAATCACAGCAAGTGAATGCCTCAGGCACCAAAAAGGTCCCATCTGTCTGTCACTACTGATGTGCCTGTCCCTCACTATCACGGGTTAACACCGAGAGATCCAGTTACTGCTACGATCAACCCTCTTACATACACTCTGTGTCGGTGCCTGCTCAACACTGCCCCACGTAACGCTGCCACAGCCCACCAAGCGCTGGCAGAGGCGTGGGAGCCCATCAGCGCTGATGCCCARATGGGGAAGCAAGCGGGCATAAATTGGGAAACAAGAGCAACCCTTCCTGTGTTGTTGTGTTTCTGCTTGTGCAAAGAGGAGGAAATGTTTGTAAAGCCCATTTCTCAGAATGACTTGCCCCTGACTGCAGGAGGTCCTGCCAAACCTCCCGTGGGGACCTTCTGCCTGGGCATGTGCAGTGCAAGGGTCACCTGTGGTGCCTTTGCTGAGTACCATTTATCTAGAAAAAGGACACAGACAGTTTTTAACTGTGTGCCAATACTCATAGTGGATCGCAGTGGGTTTGTTCTCTTGACTTTTGCACAAACAGCAAAACGTCCCATCCTCGTGGCATRGCCACCAGTTTCACAGGCTTTGCTGAGTGACATTCCCACAACATTTGCTCCTTCCACTCTTCTTTCAAGGAAACTATAACACAGGGTAGATTTCTTACAGGGCTTGGCACGGACTGTTGGACATACGGTCTCAGTAAAGGTTTTGAAAAATAACTTCCAGTGAGTCACAGCCACATGACTTTGCCTAGTCTCCCATCCCCACCCCGGTGTCATCCTCCAGCCTTGTGTGCCACAGTGTCAGAGCAAGTCATTTCCCAGGCCACAAGAAATGTCTAAAGAAACCGTAGTGGTGGCGACGGCAGCTATTTCCTAGCTCAGGAAGCACAAACTTATGGGCTTTTTTCATGGTAAACAGCTGCTTCCTCACTTGTGCTGAAGAAAGTCCTTCCAAAGCTTTTCTTTTCAACTTCTGCAGCAAAACAAAATGAAAAACAGAGACAAATGTGTGAGGCTGCCTTTGATTTTCTGCAGTGGCAGCAACCAACCAGGGGGAAAAAAAAAAAAGAAAAAAAAAAAGAGAAAAAACAGTCTTGGACTATACCGTTCGCCCAGGCAGAGAAGAATGCTGGAGGTGGTATATGCCAGGATGACATCAGGGGAGTGATGCAACTGATCTGCGGCCAGGAATCCTGCGTAGTGAGGAGCTATGCAGCATGTATATAGAGAAGGRTGTATATTTTATACATAAAATTTGCTGTTCGCAGTACATACAGCCAAGCTGACGGGGGCAGATGGTAAGCTGCACACTTTGCCTGTGTGTCTCAGCTAGGCGGAGCGGGGAACCCTGCCTATCAGAGGTCACCCAACACTTCACCATGAGAAGAATGTGTTTCAGTTTGCATTCAACTTAGCCAAATTTCAGCTCTTTGGGCTGGGTTTTTTCCATGCATGCTGTCTGCCCCAGGCTATGTGGTTTTTGGGAAAGCTTCAGCAAAATGGTTCAGTCGCTTCTCAGCACAAGGCTAGGGGAAAAACACATTTTGTCCCTGTTACAGACTATACATGTGAARAGAGTTGTTTGGGGGATCCTGTAATGGTTCCGCACACTGGAAAAGGAATATGTCATTTCTGCAGTCAAAACCGGGCCTCCTGCTGCCCCTGTGCGATTTTGCCCAAATCAGCCACGTTATAAGCTTCCCAGAAACCTCAGTCTGTGCAGGCTCAGGGTCTGAAACCCCCTTTTTAGGGTTTGAAAACTCCACCTGTGTGGTTTATCCATGAGCCTGGACCATGACGGAAAAAAGGGAGAAGTCTCATTTGAATCAGGGGATGGGGGAAACGATGGACGAACTATGAGGGGACTGTCTTCCCAAGCTCTGGGCTCTCCAAAAGCTTCTAGCTCACAAAAAGTCAGTTGCTGCCAACCACCCACTGCTAGAGAAGCAATGCCTCCAAGCCCACTAACCTCCTTCCTAATCACCTGCTTAGCCTCTGCTTTTGTCAAGCATTGTACAGCGTATCTTCCACTGACGGTGGTCAACCGTTGCTACAAGAATGCAAAAGGAATGGGATTATTCCCTAAGAGTTCAAATCCCTCYGGAACGAGAACTGGTTCCTTGAGTCTCACCTCCGCTGACAGCAAAACCTACCAGGCTGTAAGTTGCCTTCAAGGGGTCGCTCCTAGAGAGAGGCTAGCCTGGAGAAATCTGCCCCGATGCCTCTCTGGCTGCCTTAGGAAGTATGTTCTGGGAAACTTGCCRACGAACCAGCCTGGGACTCGGGAAGGTCCTTCACATAACACAAACCCAGAAATGGTTCGCTTTGGGGAGTTTGGTTTCTGTTTTGCTTTTTCTAACTTAAGAACATTAACTATATATCCAAGAAATCCTAAGCAGAAAGTGAAGGTGACAAAGCCAAGCCTGCAACAGTTAAGAAATCCAGAATGAAAATGAGCTTGTGTTTGACTCTCTTTCCTATGCACTTTTAAAAATGTGTTTTCATGTGATATGATCAGGTATCAACATCATGAAATATTGCTTACGCTGTTCTGGTTATTTACTGCAAGCAAACAGAAATTAAGCCAAGCTGCACTGATAAGCCCCTATTCAAGTAAGTATGCTTAATAATTCAATGGGATGATCCTTACAAGTGACCACTGAGTTTCACAATTCAGCCCCAAATACCTATACTTTAGTAAGTAAATAGATAGGAAAAATAGTTAGTGTAAAGAGCTGAGCCAGGCGCAAACTCCCATTACCTTGACAAAGAAATACCTAATTTATACAGAAACACCGTGGTAAGAGCAGGAAATATCCCATCAACTGATATAAATCACTCACTATCTCATCCTCTGGCCCTAATCCCATTCAAAATTAGAAGAATGCTCTAATCAGAATCTGCAAGAAGAACGGAGGAGGTAAAGGATAATGAGATGGTTTTATGAGGAGAAGTATGTTGGCACGGAAACATGTTACAAATCTGAGATGAAGTAAAAAGAAAAAAAAAGYTGGAATATCTTCTGGTAGTACATACATTCATTTTTCTAAAGAATTAATAAAATTGTCAGAAGGCATGAAGCAGAACTGGAAGTACAGCTGATGCTCCTGTGCACTTGCTGAACGCTGCGCAAGAAAGAATTGATGTGAGCGTCTTAAACACCAGCCTTCTACTGATTATTTGAAAACTGKTTTTTTGCTTAATCCTCCTTCTGACGGGTATCCCCGTCCAACATGACTGGAACAATATAAGTCAAGCTCTCTACTTTAAAAATCCATTAATTGGTAAAGAAAGGAGGAAAACATGTGCTATTGATTATGTAATTTATGTGTTATGATATCCCGGTGGGCTGACATGTTTGGTGGTGACCTTAGCCTTTGAAATGGTAGATTATAYAGTATAAATCTGCCTCTAGGAGTACTGGACATTTTCTAGAGAAAATTTTTCTATTAATATGCCACAGCTTATGACTGCTGAATGTATTTTTGGTCCAACCTCGAAAGAGGAAAAAATGGGAGGACTTCTGCAATTTTCTATCTAAAACAACAAGCCAAAATTCCTCAGTGGCATTTCTGCAGATGTTCCAGGCAGAGAAAATTTGGCCATTTTATCTTCACTCGAATTAAAGTAAGTGAGCGTCTGGATTCCTTTCTGGAAGAAAAGATTTACACATTTGCTGCTATGAAAGGCGCGTAAGGTGGAGAAGGCTGTGTGTTTTATATATCCAAGTGAGACACTGTTTTTCTCCGACAGAAAAATACCTCAGTTTTTCCCTTCCAGTTAACTGTTTCCCTGGCCATGGCACTGCTGTTATCTCCTCTTCCCTGCCTTTTGGGAACATCTGGGTAATCGTTGCCAGCGTGCTGCATTAATAATATCAGAATAACAAATCTCCTACAAACGGGTCCAATCCCCTGCAAAATTTCAGGCTAGTTTCCTGCAGAAATGAGCCTTATGCAACCATACAGCGTGTGGGTGGGTCAGTATGTCTCYGGTTATCTGCCCTTCCCCTTCGCCCTCCCAGGAGCTTTTCAATTGCTCGGGAAATTTCCATCAAACGTGACAGAGGGGCAGTTGTATCCAGGTCAGTACGAACCCCCGCACTTTGTGCAAGCGGGTGGCAAAGGAGAGAAAAGAAACTTTAATGATGTCCATCCCCAGTGATGGACTCACTAAAATAGCAAAAAAACACCTTGCCCCTAATTAGACATCAGAGACTCCACACGACAGAGGGCAAGCAGGCTTATTTCCACCTTTGGCAGAACAACTTGCTCAGTGGGACGTTTCTATTTTTATTTTTAAGGTAAGGGAACCTGCAGTGAATGTTKTGATGGACATAGGGACACATCAAGAAAAAAAAAATCATCGAAACTCTGTGTGCTCCTTCTGCAACGCCGGCACGGTTATCTAAGAAGCAACAATCTTTTTACTCTTCATTCCATCCTTGYCTCGACTAATTTTGTTCTTTAATTATGACTCCTGGCAACCTTCAGTACAAATGAGGATTTTCCTCCTTTAGGTAATGCATGTTCTTGGCTCTGAGGAGGAGGCTTGTCTGTCAAAACATTAGCTGCCTCTTTTATATGTTAAGTATTAATTCTATTTATCTTCGAATTATTTTCAAATACTGGAGGCATTCTTCCCTGTATTGGAATGCAACAAGTGCTTAATTTCAGGTTTTCATGTTATTCTTGCTCAGATACGAGGCCAAAAAAGAGTAATTAAATTCCCATTTAAACCCCATTTCCTTAAATACACCTATTCTCTTACCACACACAGCCTCTTTACTAGCCCCATGCTCTTTCACAGGAGGCAGGAGCCTGCAGCCCATGGGGACAGGTACAGCCCACAACTTCATTTCAGATGGCCCGTAACCGCATTATTATTATTCCACCATTTACTGGGTAACACTAAGGCATGTGTTAATGTGCGGCAGACCAAAGGTGCTCAAAAGACTTATTTGTCCCTCAGCAAGGAAAGATTTTCTTGTCCCTKATGTAAAGGAAGGAGTTAATGGCTTACCACCACCTAACGCAGAGGTCCTTCTCCCCTGCTAGGTATGCCCAGTGACAGCCTTTACCCACGCTCGCATCTGGAGCTGTCGCAGGTCTATGCTTCCAGCAGAAAGAAAATGAAGCGTTAAATCTGGAGTGGTCCGAGGAAAACCGAGAGGCAAAGGTGGTTTGTGTGCTCTGTGCATTCAGGGCCAGAATCAGTACTACTATCCTGGCAGTGCAGGTCCATGCTGACCTGCGTGCTAGCCCTGCAAGTGCCTCCAACAGCTATTGGCATTATTCTTCTCTTCTACCGAGGGTTTCTCCATGCRAGCCAAAGAAAAGGAGCTGCAACACCTCTCGCTGACAAAGGCATCACTCCTCTACAAACTGAATGAAACCACCACCTGGTTTCGTTCTGCTGAAGGAAGAGGCAGCCGAGGGAACGTCATCATGACCAGCCTGCTCTAAACTCCTGCTGAGACCACAGAAGATGTGACTTCAATGCTTTGAGCTACCCAGGACCCCAAAATCCTAAAAATGCATTTAAGGCACTGCAAGATGCCGGCAAAACTTAGGCAAGAGGCACAAATGTAGAGCCCTGTAACCACAGCAACACAAGCACACGAGAAGTCGAGAACTCCAGCATGCCACTTTTTTGAGACTCCAGCAAAGCTCTCCCCAGAACCAAGGATGGATGCCTGAAGCACAAAACGCACTTCAGAAACACTTTCCTACACCCTTTAGAGGGGAAGGCCTCCACACTTCCCGCCTTGTGCCACCTTCCCGTTTTCCCAAGGGGCAGCCCGCCCTGCCGTGAAGCTGAGCAAGGAGTGCAGCACCACGGTGATGAATCCGTGTTTTCCATTGCAAGGAGRAGCATGACTCACAGTCCCCGTCATGACCCAGTGACTTGTGGTATCCAAAGCAAACACAGCGAGCGAGGCTCTTCAACAAACAATCAACAATCCCCTGCTAGCTGCAACACTCTACCCCATGAAACGCAGAAGTTCAAGGTTTTTTTCTCACTTTGCCCCTCGCCTTTGCCTTCCCCCATTCATTCTCAAAGAGGACAGTCATGAGCAAAGCCTGCCACGCATAACCTCACCTTCCCACCCAAGCTAAGCCTGGAAGAGTCTGTGGAGGCCTGAACAACATCTTTCTTGGTTTTCATCACATGTCCCAACATCTGTTGGATAACGCTGCTAGGAATATTCAGAAGGAAATTAAATCCTCACCTCCTTCAGGAAACTGCTTTGATTTTGGTAACCCCRTCTTTCCTTTAGAGGTGGGGAGGGAAACGGCTTTGCACAGAGACCATGGTGAGCAATACAGGAGCTCCCTGCTGTGCCAAAGAGGAGACTTAGAGCATGAACTCCAGCATCTGGGCCATGTTCACAGCCACCAGTTTCATCCTGTAGCCTGACAGGCTCCATTGTCACTTGTCCTGAGTGATTCGGGAGGATGGGAGGAGAAGGAGAAGGAGGAGGAGGAGGAGGAGGAGGAGGAGAGCAGGAGAGCAGGCAGTGACAGTCCTCTGGGCTGCAACACCAAGGACGGGAGCCAGCCGAGTTCAGCATCCTCAGGCATCATCGGGGAGGGCACTACCACACCACCTTCGTCATCACTGTCAGAGGACTTCAGGCCCTTCCCTCACCCCCACCAGCTCACCCACATGCCCAGCASTCCACTGCACATACAGATTGCAGACAGCTGGTATCAGCAGAGAATCTGGGTATGATTCTGCACAATTTGCAATGAGTTTTTAATCTTTGCTGATACGATCTTCAAGAGTAGCAACTGGCTTTGCAGTATCTGCTGGTAAGGTGTGGGTATGAAACGACTTCATCCTGGCCATCAAATCGCAATCATGTTAACGACTTTCAGTTTATTCCCTGTGGTACCTGGTTCAGATTTGTGAAAGCAGGAAAAACTTGCTAATATGTTTTCAGATTAAATGGACCTTTTCTTCTCTTAATGTATGTGCCTAAAAATAACAGGGGTTGCACAGTCATGTCAAGAGATTAAATTACCCTGAAGTCTGCAGAGGGATTACAGCTGTCTGAAAACAATACGTATATACTTTATTCAGCAATGGTGTGCTTAGTCAAGACAAATTTGAGTGGTCATGAAGACTGATTTGTTTCTCTATTAGCCCAGTGCTTGTGAAACCCTGCATAAAAACACAGTAGTGTGAACTGCCTGACATCCACAAACAAGTCTGTTTTAGCAATCGCCCTGTACAAAGCAAACCCAAAAATCAGTAAAGCCACCCGTCAGGCTCCARGTTTCACTTTCCAAAGGGCTGTTGTACATAGCAAAGTGTACGATATACAGCCATATACATCCATAGCCAAACCTGCCTGAAAGTTTATATTATAGAGCCGTGTTTTCAGTAATTTATGATCCTACCAAACTAAATAATAGAGTGACACTTTCCCTGCCCGAGTGTCTGAATTCTCACTCTTCACCCCTCTAGTAGTATTTGCAATGTCTGAACCAGGTACCTAGATTCTCACGTTAATTCGTAAGGGGAATTACATGCCTATAGTGCAGTGGCAGCTGCAAAGCCCAAATACAGGGAGGATGAAGCTACCTGACTCAGGCAAAAGAGAAATCCTCATGAGAGAAGTATGCCTGTCGCCCTGCCTGCTTCAGCATTTAGACCTGTAGAAAGACATCTCCTTGCAGGCAGGCAGCCAGACTTGCATGCTCTCTTTCGGGAGGAGGCCAGCAGTGGCAGCACCCTACGAGTCTCCAATAGCTCGGTGCAGATAGCGTGCCTCCCTGGTCCAGCATCTCCCAGGAGTGACACAGAGGGAGACCTACAGGAGGATCTCATGGGAGCRAGTCAGCCACGCTCAGTACTTCTGGGCAGACCTCGACACCTCAGCACCATCACACGTAAAGTAGGTACTGATGAACTTGAGGCACCTTCAGATATGGWTGAAAGACGACCCAGAGTTTTAAGGACAGACGTTTGGGATTTAGGCACCTAACATGACAAGTCAGGCTCTGGCTCCCAGTCTCTAGTAGATTTACCTGTGGTGATGGTGCCACCTCCCTCCCAGCCAGAGGCAACCACTCAGGTGCAGGAGGGACGCACGCTAGAYCCTCAGGAGTGACAGGGAATAGCCCTGAATATTAGCACAAACCGCCAGCAAGAGTGGTTTTGGATTCAGAGGTCAGCTGCAGGTTGAATGAAAAGTGTAGAGAACATTAAGGACATATTGCAGAGAATAAAAAGACTTACTGGGTGAGGAAAAAAAAGACTAGGAACAAAAGGTGGCAGAAGGGTAATACAAAGACATCTGAGCATTTGCAGGACTCGGTGCTTCTCGGTGCATGACTCAGCCCTGACTAACAAGCTCGCTCTAATACAGACAAAACCTACGCAACACGCCACCCCATCCTATGCTAGAGGCAGATTAGCCTGGACTTTAAACTCTGCCTTTACCTCAGCTCCAGATCAGCTCAGAGGGGCAGCGAGATTGAGGGGTTGGTGCCAGGCAGGGCAGCAAGGTCGACCCTTCCCAAGGACTTCAGGCCAGGAGAAGGTTAACACAGAGCAGCTCTGTTATGCCTCTGCTTCATCCCCACTTGTTGCGTATTTTCAGTGAGAAGTGGCTGGTGGAGCAGCTGAACCTCGGTYTGGCAAGCCTTCTGCCAGCAGGGTCCCCTCTGTGAAGGGAATTTGCTGCTGCCCGTCTGCAGCCAAAATCTTACCCTATCCGTTGATACTCATTTGCCCAGAAAAGTTCACTTCAAAGGCAACAGCTGCTCTTCAAAGAGGCAACAAATTGCAGTGAAGTGGAGAATCAGTGGCCTCCCCAGCCTTGGCCAGAGTTCCTACAAGTCTTCAGAGGGGCCCTGGCCCAGATTGCAGAGATAAGCAACCCAAATTTGAGGAAGGGTGGGGAGGGCATGTTTGTAAATTTTCTTAAAGAAGGAAAACCTTTAGACTTTCTTTGGAAAAGCCCATTTGTCATTTCTAATCCATTTCAGTGTAGATAAAAAATGGAGTGTTATCTACCACCACTGAGAGCCCACAGAAAATGCCAATGGCCATCTGTCAATTCTGAGCATCCCTGTAAAATTACAGGCATCCAGCCTCTGGTGGGGTACTAATGAAAAACTGAAAAATGCTTTTTTGCCCATCATCTGACCCAAGAAATACTGTAATTCTTTGTGGCTGTTGTAAAAAAGCAGAAAATGATGTTCAGATTCTTCAGCATAATTCAGGTGTCCTCAGTTTCTTTTGGTCTTTTGAGATTGCCACCCTGGGTTACCATCATGTATTACTGAAAGGTCATATGTGACAATAAAGTATCTATCTCCAGACACAGAGACACTCTGGCAGCCTGGAGAAACTCCACCATCCCACGTGCTGTCTTACATGACTGAAAAGGTGTTTGTCATATATGAGAAAAAATTACATTTATCAGGCGTCAAAAACGCAAACCAAAAAAAATTATATTTATGTTTCGTATGTTTTTTGTAACTTCCCTGCCCTGGTTTTGTTCACTGTGCAAAAAAAAAAATTTGCATTTAATCAAAGACTTCAAATGTATATGGTCCCACCATCTCTCTCCCTGTACTCTCCTACCCTTTCTTACAGTGTACCTAAACCAGCGACTGCATTCCCGTATGGTTACTTAGGACCTGTGTTCTGCAAATAAATGCCCTAATGAAGACTCTCATCGCCACAGAGGTTCACAGACTCGGTTCGAGGTACTCTGATCAGGCTCTCAATGGGCCAAGGAGAACAGACACCATTTTTGGTTTACAGAGTTTTCCCAGAGAGCATCACAGCATCCTCAGCACTGAGATTGCACCAGGGAAGGCCTAACAGCAAAGGGTTTTCCAGAACATCGCAGTTTTTCATCGCATCAGACAAAATACCAATTTGTGTACCAGTTTTATCCTCCGTAATTTCTCCACAGTCACAAAATGTTGGTTCGCCTTTTTTTTTTCTTTTAAAAGAGGCACAGACTCTACAGAAACAGCAATTCAGTGCACTGAACTGTTTAGCAGATGAAGAGACAAACTGAAAGGCAAGCACAAAGCATTCTTACTCAAAGTGACAACACTCATTCGGGGCTTCAAGCGAAGCCCATGCAGGACATCCAGGGACTGGGAAAAAAAAACCACTCGAAAGTATCTGGCTGTTCAGTTAAAAGCAGGTGGTTGTGGTAATAGTACCTCGTTTGTACTCTGAAGTAGAGCAGTTCGTCTTTCATGTGCCTGTTTCCCGACTCAGTATAGCTGCCACGAGCACATCTTGTCCTTCCTAGCTCTGAAGTGATGGGGCACTTGCTTATAAAGTCCCACGACGCCGCAGCTTCACCTCAAAAAGCATTTCCCCAAACGGCAGTTCTGTTGCATGTTTATTACCCCTCAGTGCTTTCTCTACCAGATCTGTTTCATTTACTAGAAAAATGTTTCTCTTTTCTAGCCCAGATAGGTTTGTAATACCACCCACCTGACCACAGCATCTGAGCAGCTTCCAGAATTGCATTCAGCAACATGCCTAACATCTGTCACATGTGGTTTGCTTGCTCGCTCTCATCCTCTTGGCCAGGGAAGGTCTGTGTGTTCAGTGGCTTGTTTCACTTTGGCGTTTTATTTTTAAGGTGCTTCTGGATGTTTGCTAGAGAATTCAGCACCAGGAAGCATACCTTAAATGGAGAGCAGAAGGAAGTAAGTCTGTGATTCTCCTTGAAGGAATTTCTGACATTTGGTCTTGGACTGACCCTTGAGAAACCCTCTGTCTGCTGGACAGACAAGCTTACAAGTTCCTGTGGATACGAAAATTTTTACGACAAGGGTGGTGAGACACTGGCACAGGTTGCCCGGAGAGGTGGTAGATGCCCCATCCCCGGAAGTATTCAAGGTCAGGTTGGACAGGGGTGCTCTGAGCAGCCTGATCTAGTGAAAGATGTCTCTGCTCACAGCAGGGGGGGTTAGACTAGATGACCTTTAAAGGTCCTTTCCAACCCAAACCATTCTGTGATTCTATCTGAAAAGCAGGGAGGTTGAATATGATCCTCAGACTGCAACTCAGATTTTTTATAGATAGGAGATGTTCAAGCCACCGAGCACCTGGAACGTAAAAACAACAGCCATGAACTTGATACAACTCTCCTATTCCAAGCCATTCTGATCAGAAATACGGGGCAGGTTTCTGTCAGAAGTAGCAGTGATTCCTTAAACCCCATTAAACCACCCATACAACCTGGTCAGCCAACAAAGCCCTCTGCAACACCCTCGCTAACCATTGGGTATGAATGAGGGACATGCAAACTGCTTCACTGCTGCCCAAGAAAAGGACCCAGAGACCCTCTTTCTTATTTGTGCTGAACAGATTAGCTAAGTCAAATACCATCAGTAGCATTGTTTTCAGACCAGAGCCACAGTTTAAGGTGAGAGTGACAGGTAGGACGTGATGTGGTGGCACTGAGAGCTATTTCAAATAAATGAGGCAGTACAAATTGCAGACTAGACAGGGCAGTAAATGGCATCAGGACGGAGTGATGTGCAGCAAGCTCTAGAAAGCAGGGGCATGCAGGTTACATTTTAAATGAGCACAGCAGAGGGCTTAACTTGCTACTGTGAGGTTAACTGGGCTCGGAGCCTTCCACCTCCTAGGACCTGAACTGATCAGGTCTATCAAGTTTTTCTTTCCGCTCGGACCTCAAAGATCTGGGAAGAGAGAGGAAGGATAAGAGGAAAGAAAGAAAAAAAAGACGGGCTTCCGTACTTAGCATCTGGGACACTCATCACAGAACAAGGAGACCCATTTTCCAGCTCCTGCCCAAAAGACGCCTGGACAACACGCAGTGAATCTTTCACTCTTTTTGGAGGATGGAGCTGCTCACAAGGACAAGAGGACCCAGGCAAGCCAAGAATCCAGTACCCAGAACACTCTCYAAAGAGAAAAGAAACTTTGGGCCCYCRGGCAGAAGAGGTAATAGATGTCTGCAAAACAGTGGGTGCTCTCACCACTCAGTGACTGGTAAAAGGGGAACAGAGAGGGTGGAAGGAAAGGGCATAAAAGGTGGCTGCGGAGCAACTTCTTCTTCCAGCGTCTTTTGAAAGAAAGCAAGTGCTTTTGCTACAGAGATCTGTCAGGAAAGGTACAGTGAGAGCACCTACTACACCAAGCTGTCCAAGACATGCAGGGGGAAGRGCTGTCCGGGTGACAGCTAGAGCTTGTACCTTCTCACAGGTCCATCAGCTCAGGGGCCTCTAAAAGGCTGCCTGGCTGCGATGCCCTCTCCCCTTTWCCGTGATCCTACACCATGCACAGACCACAGACCAGGGCAACAGTTGGAGACAGACTGACAGCAATCCGTGGGGTACACAAGCCAGGCATGGACCTGGCCATGGGACAGGAGCAATCACAGGAGCTTCTCACTGCAGGTTAGGAATTCACAGGGATGGCAGTGAAGAACGCAGGGCCTGCAGCTCCACAAGCCACCGTTGCACCTTTCTCTGTCTTTGCATCCAGTGCACGAGGTTACTTTCCTACAAAAAAATGAAGAAATGTGACTCAACAGATATCTCTGTAATACCTCCGTGATGGAGATCCCCTGGCAGACAATCTGGAAACTTCAGGCCATCGGCACTAACCTCTATTTCCCTAGCTAAGCAGCTYTCAGGTCATTTGTGGAACAGATTTCGGTGGCCGGAGATGTGAGATGAAAGCTGGAAGGCAGAGCCCTGGGCTGCAGTACCAGAGATTGCCCAGCACCTTCTAGCAAGCCTCACCACTGCAGGATGGACGGCAGTTGTCCCACACAAGGCTTTAGTTTTTTGCTTTACTGCAAAGCACAAGGAAGACACTACCAGCTCGCAGGCTGCGATTTCATGGTAGCGCTGCCAGCTTGCTCATTCCCACCCACAGTGCTGGTTGTGTTGTTAGTGCAGCCGCGTGATGAACTAGACCAGAAATGGATCCAGCTGGGAAAAAAAAAAAAAAACAACAACAACAAAGAAGGGAAGGTGGGAAATCTCTGCCAGATCCATTCCCTGATGCAATTCCTCATGTAACTTCACCAGCAATGCCAGGGGCAGGAATGAGTGGGCTGGATGGGGAAGGAAAGGGATGCCTAACCCAGTGTTCGAGGAGTACAAACTCAGCTGTGAAACTACTGCCTCCATTGCTTTCAGCCAGACTGGCAGCTCAAAGGCCTTACACTCCACGAACAACCATGGCTCTCACCCAGCTCCACCTGTTTGCAAACACCAAGCCCTCTTTTGCATTACTTGCACTCAGATAAAGATAGCTTTGCTAGGGAAAAAAATCTATTTTTAGATCTATTAACTAAAATCTATTAACTTTTCCACAACCCAGAAAGATAAGCATCCACTGATTATTCACCCCAGGTATGGCCCAGCTAGGGGTCAACATCTGTCCAACTCCTGACAGCAGAAGCAAGATGCTAAACAGTACTGACCCAAGAGGGATGGTTCCTGAAGCCATCCTCACTGCAGTACTACACAACCAGCTGGGAGGAAGAACAGAAAGAGAATAAAAGGCAACTGAAATCAATGGAGTGGATGAAAACACCCTGCTGCTGCCTTGTCCTCCAGTACCGATAAGCCTCTAATTCTCTGCCATGCTTCAGTTCCCAAGGGTCATCCCCTCCCCAAGGAAATAAGCTACTTTCCTTACTGCATTGAGCACTGTCACAAATTCATTTGCTAGCAGTTGCAACTGAGTGACTCCCTACATGCTGGCTTTTTTAAAAAGAAGGGAAAACGTGAAAGGTKGTTTCTTAGCTTTCCTTGGCAAATGCCTGTGACCCAGGAGGAAATTTCCAAAGCAGGTGAAGCGAAGGCGAGYGAGAAAACCCACCGGCAGCAGACCTCGGCTGCGGCCGAGGTACATCAGCGGCTCTTCGAGCTGAGCCAGTAGAGGTCTCTCTTCCACTAATCCACTAATAAAAATAAATAAATATCTATCTATATTWGCCTGCGTGCACATGCACCTTCCCTTCTGATCCCCGGTCCCCAACTAGAATACAATAAAATAAATACAGCAGGAAGCCAGCAGCTCAGATGGGAACAATTTATCACTTCGCTCCAGAAAAAAAAGCAAACAAAGTTTGTGGTCTACCAGGTTACCAAGCTTACGGTGCCAACTCCAAGCTTCGCATGTGGCAGGAAAAATTTACAGTATGGTCAGTCGCAGACCTCCAGCTTCTCTCCCCAAGGAAAGCGAGGACCACAGCTGCGACTGTGCTTACTGGGGCACAGCCGTCTGCTTGCAGAGCTCTCCCAGCCTGCCCAGGTAGTAGGGCGACAGGGAGCCCTTTCTGCACTTGTAGGTCCCTGGTTTCAATCTGGGTAGAGCCAGTCATGACAGAAAGGCTTTATCAGGCAACGGTTGTTTTTTTGGCCTCCATGTAAAGGACTGCTTGGTCTTTGTGGGAGTAGCGTCTGGAGCACACAAAATGGGGCGTCTGCCCACGACTGGAATCCTTGCTTGAAGTCTCAGATGTGAGGCCAAGGATAAAATTGGAATGAAACTAAYGTTCCTGCCTGCTGGCTCCTCCAAACAGCTGCAGGCACAGTAGGATGGCCAGGTATAAAAGCCTGAACTGGCACAGCCTGTCTTGTGGATAGGGAACGCTAAACCACAAGGTGTGTTGCTCCGCGCTTCCACCCAGAGCCGGCTGGCAGGTGCCAAGCTGCCGAGAGGCAGCGGGGCACCCCCCTGCCAGCACAGCCTGCCACGAGCACCCGCTCAGGTCAGCCTGGCTTCGCTGGGCTACGAACCGGCATCTTCTGCTGCAGTGGCACCAGTACCGGTGTCACCGGCTGTGGCAGCCCACCACGTAATGTGTTGGCTGCAGCTGCAACGCTCCCTCCTCCAAAACCCAGAGCCGGAGAACTGCCCCCAGAGCCCTGGGAGGTGACCCCCACGGGATCCTATAGCACCTCAACAGCAAACAAACTGCTTGTGCCCTTTGCTTGCAGAGGACCTGTGGRTTAGCAAGGTTTATTAAGACGGGGAGGGTGCACACAGCCAGGCCCTGCTGGGGAACAGGGGGAGTCCAGAGGGGTTACCCCAAACCCCGCTCCGCAGCGACGGCAGAGTGCGGGAGCAGCGGGGAAGGGGCAGGAGGCAGAGCTGTCCCCTCTCCAGTGGCAATGCACAGGGCAACCGCACTCCACTGATGCACAGCTGCACCCCTGGGGGGGGCGGGCGAGGGGGGGGAGCAAAAAAAAAGGCAAACCAGCTGTATCTGTTTAACTCCAGTATAYCTCAGTTGGAGACAGACGTACGTGAACACGTGTCTGCTCCTTAAGAAAGAAGGCAAGTTCAGCTGGATCACATCCTGACTGCGGACTAGGCCTAGAGGAGCTGAAGGTGCCCTGCAAAAGGAAAGCCACTTTGGGAAGCGTGCCGACTGCAGGACAACATCTCTGTATTTCGCCCTGGTCCTCTCCACCCGTCCATTCCTTGGAACTTACCACGCTTCCATACTGCTTCTCCTACGCAGGGAGCTGTAAACCCTTTGAGGCCGGGACGCTGTTCACATGCTGCAGTGGCAGCTTGGGGCTGGAAGTTGACCCTGTAACAAGTGACAAAGGTCCCCGTCTATCACAGAACACCCTGCGACRGTGATAGACGGAGCAGGTCAGCTCCCAACTCTGTTTTCACCTCAGCAATATTTTTTGTCCACGTTGCTAGACCGAGGCTTTTCCCTCTTGCTTTCGTCTCCCCGGGGAGTGCCAGGGGAAACCCGGGCACCTCGCCACATCTGGGCTGCTGCCCCTGTGCCACCGCAGCCAAGGAGCAGGGGGGAGATGGTGAGAGAGGAGCGGGGGCAAAGCGCTGCAGCGGGCAGAGATCCTTCACCCGTCATTCATTAGTGCTTGGTTTGCACTGCTAGCAACCTTCTTTAGGGGGATTTTTGTAGCTGCTGTCAGTTTTGGTTTGTCGTCTTCAGGCAGAAGCAGATGAAGAGCGGATAGTCTGATGCTGGTTTATTTTTAGGYGGTTGCACTTTTTATATTATCATTATATATTATCATATTATTTTATATTATCATTATTAATTTTACAGGAAAAGAMGCATTTGCTTGCCTTTTAAGTAAAGTGAATTAAGAATTTCTTTTTTTTTTTAATGAAAAAGAAAAAAGAAAAAAAAAGCAGAGAAGAAAAACACGTTTCCCCTCTATTTTTTGCCTAATTTTGAGWCTTGCAATGACTGATGCGGGCAAGGCAGAAAGCAGGCAGGGAGAGGAAAGGCGCGCAAGCTCCCTGGATGGAGGAGGTGGCCAAGCCTGAGTGAAACATGGCAAACCACAAGTGCAGATACTACCCACCCAGTGTGAAAAATGCCTTGTTTCATCTCAGTAAGTAAACGAAACATCAGAGGTGAAGGGAAAAAATCAGTATTAAAAAAAGAACAGAAAGTCTTCAAGGTTTTTCCAGTAAAATCAAAGCAGAAAAGATCTCATTTGGGGACAGAGCAAAACAATTTGTACAATATAATCTAATTATTTTACTTCAGATCAGACATTTTGTTAAAGCCATTATACTGTGAACATTTTCTTTTGGTGAGTATTTAAAAAAAAAAGAAGTAACAAACAAGAAAATAGTAGATTGCTTTTTAAATGCAAAAAACCCCAGTCATTTTAAAAGGAAAAGTCGAAAATATCAAAATACCATAAGAAGATGTTGAAACAAAAGATGTTGACATTTCTGAAGTGGAATGTTTTCTTTTGCAAATGATGAAATTCAGTGTTTCTTCAGGTTTTTTCAGCTGAAGCTACTCAGATGTACGRATGGGTATGGATGTCGGAAAATTTCATTTTCCAGTTAATTTCCCCATTTGAGGAAGAGCAGGCTAGTTCTACATCCGAAGTGGGCGTTAATAGCGACTCTAAGRACACATTGTTGGTACTTTCTCTTCCAGACAAACGTCTCTAGTGAAAAATGGTCAGATCCACGCCCAAAATATTCCCGCTAAGGAACCRGTCGTATCCTTCTCCCCTGGCATGGGAATACGCAGCTTTACATAAGGGAAAGCAAACCCTTTCTGCGGCAGGCCTCGTGCGCTGTGCACCGCCCAGCATGTGCCCCCTACGCCCCACACCCCACTTCCCTGTGGAGCTGCCCCCCTTCCCCGGGGGTGCAGGGGTGGGAGGCCGTGCCCCCCCTGCCTGGCACCCACCCTGAAGGGAAGCCGAGCTCCYGGCGTGAAACAGAGCAGGAGAAAATAAACGTGGAACTTTAAAATTTGGCTTAGCAGCAAAGCAGGAGCTGCGAACGGAACACCTGCGGGCTTGCCCGGCAGCCCCCACCCCTGGCACCCGCTGCCGGCAGGGCCCTGCAGCCCCCTCAGTGCCCGGACTGACACCCGTGTGCCAGGCCCACRCAGCCCACGTCCTCGTGTCCCCGGCCTCTGCCCCTGCCCCGCAGCCCACCTCCTTCCCCCAGGGATGGGCCGTGAGCMCCCAGGATGGGCAATAAGCCCCAGGGACGGGCCGTGACCAGCCAGGGACGGGCCGTGAGCCCCCAGGGACGGGCCGTGAGCCCCAGGGACGGGCCRTGAGCCCCCAGGGACGGGCATTGAGCCCCAGGGACGGGCATTGAGCCCCCAGGGACGGGCATTGAGCCCCAGGGACGGGCCGTGAGCCCCCAGGGACGGGCCGTGAGCCCCCAGGGACGGGCATTGAGCCCCAGGGATGGGCTGTGACCACCCAGGGATGGGCCATGAGCCCCCAGGGACGGGCCGTGAGCCCCCAGGGATGGGCATTGAGCCCCCAGGGACGGGCCGTGAGCCCCCAGGGCCAGGCATTGAGCCCCAGGGACGGGCCGTGAGCCCCCAGGGACGGGCATTGAGCCCCCAGGGACGGGCATTGAGCCCCCAGGGATGGGCTGTGACCACCCAGGGATGGGCCGTGAGCCCCCAGGGACGGGCCACCACTCGCCCCCGTCCCGCTTCCCGCCCGGCACCTGGGGCCACCGGGGCCAGAGGCCCCTTTAGCGCGGTCCCCGTGTCACTGCCGTGCCCGCCCCTTGGGGTCGTGCCCCTCGGTGCGGTGGGGACGCGCCCCGGCCCATCCCCACAGCCCCCCACGAGGAGGAGGGACCCGCTCCCCCGCCCGCTCCTCACCGGGGCGCGGCGCCGCGCCCGGGGCAACCGCCCGCCTCTGCGCGTGAGCGCGGCGCCCGCGGGGCGGGGGGGGTGGGGGGAGA
>JASVER010000076.1:3469952-3522699 GCA_030449065.1 Oceanodroma leucorhoa
ATTTTTTTTTCTCCCCCCCCCCAATCACAGTGCAAGCCATATAAAATATTTTCAAGTACAAATAAATTGGACCAAGCCCTCTAGCTCATGGTGTGGTTGACCTTCAGGGTAAAGCAAAAGGTCCTTGCTTCGGTGGCAGCTGTAGCTCAGRCTGAAGACAAGCCCCGCTCAGGTGAAATAACTTCGGGGAGCTCCAGCTCCAGGAGTGCACCTCTGCACAGACCCCATAAAGCGTCCAACAACACTCTACCCCCTCCCCGGGGTACGGTGAGGATTAACTGCTTCGTGTTTGTAAAGTCCGCTGAGCATAGAAAGTGCGACGCAAGAGCTAAGTAGTAATAATAACGTTGAACTATTATTGTTACTACGAGATGAAACAGTTTTCCAGCCACTTGCTCCGCGACCTACGCCTTTAAGAAAGTTTCTCAACAGATGAATTATATTCAGTGGAAATGAGTTGTTCTGTTTTTCTACAAAGCCTGAAGTGAACCTTTCTGGGAAGGGGATGATATTTTGTAGCAATGTTTTCTCAAGTACAATTCTTTAGGTTCCCAAGTGATGACACATTGTACAGCAACGCTCTTGGCACAAGACCTTCATCTGTGAGAAGGGACACTGGCCCCATTTCTTAAAGCCATTCATTAAATAAAAACACCCTATGTCATATGTTATGTTCCTCTGAAATGTTTAAAGTTTTTAGTGCATGAAATCATATGGTGCCTGGATTTCTTTTTTTTTTTTTTTTTCCAGAATGCAGCACTAACCTCTAACTCAGTTACTGAACATTGTTGGAAGAGCTTGTTATTTTTCGTTAGTGTTGTGTTTTGTTTTCACTTGGTAGGATCCCAACTTTATGCAATAGGCTTTTTCAGAAATACAGAACTATGTAAATGTGATGCTTACAACTGACCACAAAGAGGCCGCTCACCAAAAAAATAACCCGACACAAAAACATCTGCATCTGTAACAATTTTAGGCATTCTGGGTGCCATTTACATGAGAATCTAGCCCAGCTTTTTTTTTTTTTCCTTTTCCTTTTTCTTTTTTTTTTTTTTTTTTTCCCCCCAATGGGCCATATTAATTGCCTTAGGATCAAGAGGTCTACAAACATCTTCCTTATATAAACAGAGGAACTGGTCTGGCTACTTTCTAAACTCTTTAAGGGAGATGACCCATCTCACACAGCAAAATGATGGCATTAAGTAACTGATTACTATCAGGGCTCACGATCTGAGTTCTGGTTCTGGCTTCCCTGGGTCATGTTATGCACATTGCTGCAACTCTTGGCACCTCCATTTCTCCCCTCACGCTTTTCCTATCTGTTTAGACTTTAAGCTGTTGGAAACGCTCTGTTTGTACAGTACCGGGTACAGTGGGACTTCAGTCTCTGTCAAGGTCTCTAGGTGCCAGGGTAATTACAAATATAACAGTACCCATTACATTTCAAGCTTACCACATCTTGTTCCTGTTAATCAACCCAGCAAGGGAATTGTACAGCTCCAGGATGCAAAACCCAGGGCATTAACCTACAGTAACGTGATGTTATTACAGAGAAAATTTGAAAGTGGATTCTGCAAGCATCTGGCAACAAGAAAATTGTTATGAGGCACTTCAAGACAAAAGAAACCTTGTCATCCCAGTGACCCCACACTAGAACAAAACATGATCTTTTGGGGAATACCACTTAGGAAAAAAAAAAAAACAACCAAAAAAACCAACCCAAGAACTGTCTAGAAGTTGATCTTCTCATAAGCAACCTGCATATCGGGTTCAAAAGGATCCCCCCCCCTTTTCTCAGCCCTCTAAGAATTTGCAGCCCAAACTTACAACTTCTTGCTCCTCTCCAGAAGTGCTCGACCACCATCCATCCCCACCAGTGGTAGTCCTGCCAGGGCAAGAGCCTGCTGAGCCCAGTTACCAACGGGCTGCCATCAGTGCTCCTAACCCCATTCATGGCACATCTAAACCAGCCATGCCTAAAGTAGTAGAGTAAGYCGGCAAGCCAAAAGGCAAAAATTATTCCACTGAAGACAGTCTACTGCAAAATGCACTGGAGCCATGATTTCAGTTGCTTATGAGAAAGACGGAAAAAGAGAGCCCTTGTATTTACCAGCATGTGTTCTGGGTTTCCCTCAGAAGGAGTTAAACATTTCTCCGGGCAGATGCCTAATCTGCTATGTTTTTTGACTCTAACAAGCTGCCTGGTTATTCCCTTTGTTCTGGCTGCCAGCAGCTAAACTGGGACATCTATTCAAAGACAAGTACCTGAAAGCATCACTTTAAAGGATTTGTCACCTTGTTATCTCTAGTTTGAAAGGCTTTTTGAGAACAACTTCCACTCAAAATGTTTGCAAAGGACAAAGTTAGCATTGCAAATATTGTAGTTTATATTTAATAGCTTACTGAATGACAATGAGAAAACATAGCTGATACTATGAGAGGCCCAGGCAATTCTCCTTTTCTGCTGTTGCCCCCCACCTCAAGTCTGCAATAGAGAGGTGGGAAACCATAGAAGCAGCAAAAGCTATGGTCTGACTCAGTAATTGCCCTTTGGACCTCTATAATGAGGTCCTAAAATAAGTTCTTCTATTCCTGGTGGTCTCCAGTACTCGCAAGCCATGTGCAACCTCCCAGAAYTCCTTTGCCCTTCCAAAACAACCGAAGCTACCAAAAATTAATCCAAGCCCTCATCTGGCCTTGCGGATGTCTGAACACTTTTTGAGCCTACAGCACCCCATCATTTCAAGAGAGCCTTAAGAACCTGAGAGCAGCCAAAGCTTCTCAGGCCAGYGGGGAGCCCTTTCTAACATGCTCCTTGCAAGTCTTCAGAGCAAACTATTAGACCCTGCTAGATCCTTCCTTCGGGTTGCCTCACTCTGCTGTGGTTGGTTTGCTCAGCCCCGGAGTTAGAAACAAAAACCCCAACTCTCAGCACTCGGCAATCAAAAGAGGCTAGTCAGCCACCCACCAGGCCAAATTAAGCCTGCTGAGAACTCAGGGCCAACTCCTCARAGGCATTCAGGTGTCTAAATACCTTTGAAAACCTGTCTCTAATGCTCTAGAAGATGGTTGGCAATAAACCTTCTCAGGGTGCCTGGTGGGAAGGTGGAGGTTGGGCTCAAATGAGTACACGGCTCTGAGGGTGCGAGGTCGCTTCAGGGTTTTAATAATGCTGAGGTTTCCAAAGAATTAAGTGTTGGGGTTCTTTTTAATGTCTTCTGCTTTTTGAGACTTCCTCCTTATCCACAGGTACCAGGAACTCATTGTACTGGGAAGGAAAGATTCGAAACTCTCTAGTAGTAGCATGGCTTCAGGACCACAAGCTTCAAACTAACCGACACAGCAAAATAGTGAGAAGCGCTCACATGGGGAACCGAGGTCCACTTTGGCTACACAAGTGAAGGGCTGACTTCAGCTCTGAACATACGATCTGGAGAAGATTTGGGAAGCCTTTACAAAGCTAACTAGCTTTGGTTCAAAGCTGCTGAAGTCCTATTTTCGAGRGTGACTTCAGCACTAGGGCACCTCAACTTCATTACAGTCGTACAGACTTCCAAAGTCACGTTCTCAATAATAATTACAGCAAGATCATGTAGCTACATCATTTTTCTGCCTCTGAAAATTGTTTTGATTTAATTGAATTGATTTTAGGTTGGTACTACCCCTTCTGTGGATGCTCCTAACAACATTTTACAATAGCCATTTATTGCTTCTTTCAAATTGTTTATTTTTGCAAGGGTGATTTAGTGGAATCTTTCAGTGAGAACAGCAGTATCTACTACAGCTTTCTCGTCTCCCTACAAATTATTGGTAGAAAAAGCTGATGATAATACTAATAAACTGTTTTTCTTTTGTACATTCAAATATCGGGCATCTGTAGCTTGGGCCCCAGGGGCTGGTTATTTCTGAACAATTTTACAGAGTTTGTATTTAATTAATAAGTAATTTGATTCTTTTCCTTTTCAGCTTCTAACAAGCGATAACAGCCTATACTTCAGAAAGTCAAGTACGATGCTTTCTTTTCCCCGGTAAGTACTTAGCTCTAAGCCTGGAAAAGGGCCCGAGCACACAGGGACACTGTGCCACA
Source organism: Oceanodroma leucorhoa (assembly GCA_030449065.1). NCBI lineage: Eukaryota > Metazoa > Chordata > Aves > Procellariiformes > Oceanodroma > Oceanodroma leucorhoa. The sequence continues at coordinate 3,474,040 of JASVER010000076.1, forward strand.
GTAACATTTTGTACCTTATTACAAAAAAATAACAACAACAACAACCACAACAACAGCCAATGCTTACATGAAATAAAATGTCTTTCTTTTCCTCCTTCCCTTAACACACAAATATTCGTTTATTCATTATTCTTTCTCTATGAATGCCTGCACACACAGACATTCACACTGGATTTTTCTGCTGAACAAATGATGTGTTAAGATGTCTTGTATTATTTTTATGAATTTAGTTTGGCTTACATCAGGCTACTATGGAAGGTCCCCCATCTCAAGGTCTCTGGGGCAAGGGGTTTCTGGGTGATTTGATGGTTTGGATTACTTCAGTTTGGGGTGCTTCTTTTAAAAAAATCTGTGGAAACCCATCGCTTTTAAGGTGTCTCATATTGGGCACCTTAAAGCTGAGAGACTGCTAAGTCACTCTGGAAAATATTGGCCTGGAAGACTTCACCCATCTGTGCAAATACACCACAATCCAATTAAATCGGCAGACTTCGCAATTATTTGCAGATTTCCACAATCTGGCAGCAGCAAGCAGATACAGCCTATATTGCATAAGCGAGTTGTCGCAAGCCAGCGTGCCCCGCAGCCTGCCAGAGCTCCCCAAAAACCTGGAGGAGAAGTGGACGGCATGGCGTGGTCCGAAGATGGGCACGCACCGCTCCTCAGCTTCAGGGGGGCTGCAAAGGGATGGTCTCCAGCCCCAAAAGCCCAGCGACCCACAGCCGAGCTCCTGCCCCCGGCCCGGGCAGGGCATGGTTAAACATTACAACTTGCTGCATGATCCCCTTCACAACCTCACCACGATGTCACAAAGCCGATTTAAGAAGTTTCTGCCCTTTGCCACCCTTGACCACTCGTTCCCACCTCAACTTTAAGCAAGGTCTTTAAAATGAAACTGAAAAACAAGAAAAGAAAAAAAAAAAAAGATTGTGGGGGAGGAATAATCCAGATGATTTTGCAGCTCTGCTATAAACAGTTGCACTTTCACAACTGAGGAAGAGGGAAACGGAGGCCAAAAAGTGATCTTTCCTAACGAAGGAAGGATAGAAGACACTAAGCTCAGGAGTAGCCCCAGGACTATTTCCCCAACCTGTTTCAGCGTACAGCCAGGCTAATGCTTGTGATATAGCGAAGGGGAACGAGGGTTTGGAGAGGAGGGAAGGCGAGCAGGACGATTTCTGTGGCAGTGCCCCATCAGAGTGTTTGTAGGGGCCCGATTCCTGCTGCCGGACAGACCGAGGTACTCAAAGGCTCAAAAGTACTTAAAGTACTTTGAGTACTTAGAGTACTCAAAGATACTTTAAATTCAAAGAAGCAGGACGTTTGCCCCTAACAGCTGATTTGAAACAAATCACATTAATTCAAGCTTCAGGCTAACTTCTTAAAAGCTAAGGCCTAAGCTATTTAAAAAAAAAAAAACCAAAACTCTTAGGATCTGCTTCAATGTTATATTTTCTCCACTATCACCATTTCCAGCTGCGCATTTTCACCCTGATTTCACCTTCCCCCTCAGTGGAGYGGATGCTGCTGTTTGGCAAGCTGCGGTTTGAGCTCGGTCACTGAAGTGCCCCAGGTTAAATCAGCAATAAAGGCAAGTTAGAGAGGGTTTTTTTAATACTCAGTGTAGCTCCCAGGTCTGGTTCGCAGCGCAACCCCATCAACAACTGTCTTGGCAGGACCCACAGGTTAATAGACGGTAGAGMAGGGGAAGGCACCCACTCTTTTGGCCACTGTAGCATCCGCGTGTGGCCCTAGGTGCCCAGTTGGGGAGGGGATTCCCAGTTCTGGGCTGGCCTTAATGGGTCCCTGCCCCACAGACCACGTTGCAGACAGCGGTCAAGCTGGTATTTCCATGGAACACGAGAGGGAGATACCCCAAAGCAAATGAGATGTTTTCACTAGCTGCAAGGTTGCTGGATCCCACTGCCCTCCACAATCTGGGTGGACGTGTAAGGAGGAGGTCCGCTGAAGCCAGCACTCTGAGCAAGGATCCAACTAGGTATTTAATAGAAAAGGCTGAGATGAAAAGCTCTGGCCTGAGACCCGCCGCTCTCGAGGCCTGCAATAGCCACCGCCCGCGGCTGCTGCAGGCTCCCCTGGAAACCATGAAACTGCAGCAAACGCCAAGCTCTGCGCAAGCCTCAAAACCCGCTGGAGGAGGAGATGAGGGAGGTGAAACCTCTCTACTTTGCGGTAGCCAGCCTGTTCGGGATGCCCGGCTCGGTCGGGTGGGTCGGTGCCATTTCGGCAGCCAGCTCTGGGCTGCAGAGGAGATAGATGCTTATTTCCTCTCAAGACCCACAGCCATGAAGATGCCCAAACTCTTCTTTTCCATAAATGAGGAGGAATCAATCCTTTCAAATCACGGGTGTATCCTCTCCCACAGCACGGAGCTCATACAGCACCGCCATTTCAGATCCCACCTGCACCCCACCCAGTGAGTCCTCCTGGGTCACCCAGCCTGGGGCTTCCTCATTGTCTTTTGGGGTTGTTTCATGTTCAGGGCCTGAAATTTAGGTATTTTTAAAATGGATATAAATGTTATTCTCTCTATTTCTTTGTTCTCATATTTAATTATGTCATGCAAAATGAAAATATTTCACCAGAGGAGAACTAACAGACGCTAAGATAAGCAGTTCAGTAGTCTTGCTTGAACCTCCATTTAAAAATGGATTCAAGAAGGATGATGTTCTAGCCATGTGTAGGCATCTCCATAGAAACAAGGGAGAAAATGGGCAAGAAACTGAATGAAAATGCAGAAAAGTTAAAACAAATAGCTCCTAGAGCATCCTTCTCTACTTGGTTTACACAGCTAAGGCTTTTAATCTGAAGGCTGGGGTTTGTCTCCATTACTGCCGATACACCCCCCTTTCTTCTTATTCCTGTAAAGTATCTTCTTGCCAGCTCCTGCATCACTTTCTGGGAATAAGCTGAACTCTTCTGGCAAGCAAAAGATCTCATAGCTAACAGTCCACGGAGGTGCAGTTAGCATTGGCTCATCATTTCTGGGGCAGTTTCCAGTGGTCTGTGAAAATCACAATGGTCACAGAGGACAGGATTCAAGTCACCTAATTTTAGCTGCCTAAAATGGGATTGCTAGTCAAAACCACTCACTTCCGCAGAAAACGGAGCACCATCAGAGGACAAGTCATCCCTCTTCCCTTGGACACCGACTCAGGATAGTTGAATCACCCTCTGGATATGCCTGTGTCTGCTCACTGCCTACGGAGAGTACCTATATATCTAGTTCAGACTGGATGCGAACTTCTAGTCAGTCAAAGTTAAGCAAGTTGAGTCCTACCCATAGTGCTGGCATCTCCCCATGGTTTCCATTTGCAGCAGTACTGTAACAGATGCTGAGAATACATTAAATGCTTTCCTAATGTCACATTCCCATGTCTGCAATCATGGTAATTGCCTCAGTGAAGTTTTGCAATTGCGAATGAGCAGGAAGCCATCTGCAAAGGAATCTGTCTATTAAGATGTGGCCCCTACTCTGAAAGTGCTTGAAAAGCCCCAGCACATTTCTTGGGCTAAAGATAAAAAAAAATAAAGGTCAGACTCCTGCAGCAATATGGAAAGTATCCAGAATGCACTCCAGTGATCCAAGGAATAGACTGACTTTTGCTTCAGGACTGTGCTAATTAAATACTGCTAACTACATCTGAATAGAATTAAGTCTAATTTAAGGCCCTTTCTGAGCTCCAGGGCAATGTAGGCTTGTCCTAAAAAAAGAAATTACCGACTGCTGACAACAGGTGTCAGCAACAGAAGCGGCTGAACCAGGGCTGAATGTGAATTAGCTGCAAGTGTAGACAAGGACAAACTAAGTTCAGCACTGTCTCTGCAGCCACGATGAAGACCTCGCTGGAAGCATGGAGGAACGTGGGGAGCAGAACAGATATGAACCGGAGCAGTCCCGAGCACAGCTACCCTTGTCAATGCGTGCAGATAACCAGCGCAGCTCTAATTTTTGTGGTGTAGATAAGGTTTGTTTTAGCACCACACGTGCCAAAAGTACCTTAGGTTCCCATAGGGGTTCTTGGGTGGCAGCCAAGGGGAGTATTTTGCAAAGAGTACTCGCTCCCTTCCTCTTACTTCTTCCTCCTGCCCTGCAGTCCACAGGGATTCCCTGAACGAGGGACCGGGTGTTTTGCTTCTCTTTTCCATTTTCCCAACCTCTTTTCCCCACGCTTCTCCTTCCCTGCGTCCTCAGGTGCATATGCCCTGCRCACCGCACTGTGCATCCATGTTAAATCCAGCAGGAAAGGTACTACAAAGGTCTCCGATAAACGAGGAGCAGAAYGCCATCGGTCCCACTGGCCCTTTCGCTGGCAGCTATTTTTCTACCATCTCCTGCTGGCTCCTACGCTCTCTCTCTCATCATGTTTCTTTAGCAACATCCCGTGTCTCTTCTTCTCCCCCTTGCTCTTGTGCTTTTAAATATACATTTAAGATGTTTTCTTTCCATGCCCTTTCTCAGTAATTTATCCCATATGTGTGCATGACTCTTCACATGAAATGCTTTTACCAAAGTCAGTCTTTGCAGCCAGTTTTTTATGTTTTGGTTTTATTTTTAATATATTTTTGCTGTCATGCTCCTTTTCTCCACTGCTTTCAAAAACAGGCCTGTTTAACCCTTCCAAGTGCCCTTCCCCACCTCCACAAGCGCAAACACCAATTCGATGCAGCCCCTCATCTTGGGTTCCCTRTCCATATACTGTCTTTCCCTCCCCATCAAGAGAGCAAGAAAAACGGGTTTGCAGTCGGTATTTGTTAACAGAACAAAAACAGCAGGTTTAAATTCCTCTGGGCTTGTTTTTGTTTTGGTAAAAAGAAAGGGTAAGGGCAGGACTGACAGCTGAGGACACACACCCAGGCTCCCAGCCTGAGCTGAGCCGGGCACCTGCTCTTCCACAGGCGCGGGGAGGGAGAAGGGAGCGGATCCAGACTTGGTGAAAGGGAGGGCAGTTTCATCCATTTCAGAAGAGTCACACCCATTTACACCCACTCCCAATTAACATCCCTGGTTTAATTTACCTTCGTACCGCCTATTAAAGTAATTTCTCCTCCGAGTCCCATTACAAAATAAAAGTTGTGCCAGGGGTTAATGGTGTTGGACCAAGCTCACAGGCTTTCTCCATTTGTAAGTACTCAGCACTTTCACATAAGTTAGATTTCCTGTAAAGGAAGGAAAGTAAATTTCTGCTCCTGATTTGTGCCGACGCTGTATAATGGGCTATGATCCATATCTGAGCCCAGAATAAAAGCCTCCAATTCTGTATCAAGATAAACAATTGTGCCTATGCTCAACTTTCCCCTGACAGCAAGTAGACTGACAATATTATGTTTGAAGGATGCATGCGCTTAACACTGCCTTCGGAAAGCTTAAAAGAGTGAAAGAGAAATGGTGGCAATGGGCAGAAATGGGGACCATCGTTGGTGTCAGTGTGGAACTGATGCAGCCATCTTCTTGGACATCCCACATCAGGAAGACTTAACTCGCCTATTAGATCTTTTCCATCTCCACTTTTAGGAGCTAGGGGTATCTAGCTAAGGAGTGGTCACAAAGATTCACTGAGGGAACAGGGCTGTTGCTACAAGGCCACTAGATTCCYCTGCTTTCCAATAGGATTTGCCAGGGCAGATGAAAAGCCCTCATTTGGAAAGGATGAGTCTGAACTCATTTGGGTCTGAACTCATTCAAATTGAGCAAATGTGTTGACTYTAAGTCTAATAGCAGAAAACTTTTCTAACGGAAGATGATTCACTTGGACCTGAGAGATCACCTTCTGTGCCATATTTTACTCTCTTTATGTTTGGGGTTTTTTTTGTTTAAATACAGTACCTCAGGTAAATCAGGGTGTTTATCAGAGGGAATTCCGCTGGGAACATCTAAGTTTGGGTACTGAGATCATACCACCAAGCCCCGTTGTATGCTAAAAGGAACCAGTTAAACAAACACCTAAATGTGCAAAGGAATAATTGTCCATTTGTTTCAATACCCAACTGCCAACCCGGCTGTTCACCTTCTGCCATAATTCCACTTAGGTTAAACACTTGCATGCGCTCTACCCTCCTGATGCRGGGTGGTGAAGACTGCGGAGACCATCTACACCAATTTCACAGGGCACTCTGGTTTTTAAAGGCTGRTGGAGTTTTCTATGATGAATGTTCCTATTCCTAGCAAACGTTTACACACTGGCATGCTGATGATGACTGTAGGGAGGCTAAGAGTGTACCAGTCAGTCGAAAGGTCCATCTAGCCCAATTTCCTGTCTCTGACGCTGGCTRAAAGCAAATGCCAAGTGAATAATGTATGAACAGAGCAAGCGTAGAACGCTATTTCCCAAGAGTATTCTCCCAAACTCTAATGGTCTGAAACTCAGGAATTTCCTGGTGGTTTTGTGTTTAATAACCCAGGATGGATTTCCCTTCTGCAAACTTGTTCAATCACCACTTGAGCCTATGTAAACTCTTAACACCCACACTGCTGGCAAGGAGTCCCAGGGCTTCACTACACCTGATGGGAAGAACCGTTCACCTTTGGTTATTCTGAACTTTCCCCYTGACAACTTCTTTGCTTTGTACTGGAAGAGACACTGAACAATCACCCCCTCCAAGACATACCTGAGTTTATAAGCTTCTATGATAGATGTCCTCAGTCAATCCTCTCCCAGGCTGAAGAATTAGGGAAGCTTAAAAGAGCTGGCTTAATTAATTGTTGCTTATAAGTAAGCCGTCTCATGCCTTGGATCACCTTTGTTATCATTCTCTGAACATCTTCCAGTTCTGCACGTCTTTTCTGAGGTGGGAAGAGCAGAACTGCTCATGGACGTGGGGACACCACAGATTGGTACAGGGGCAGAGTGAAGATTTCTGACTTGCTCCCTAAAACGAGACGAGGCCTTTGACCTCTGCTGATCCCCGAGGTGGTGTCCCGTATTACAGCCCGTGACTGTGATCCCCTGTGATAGCGGCGAGTGCTTAGCCCGCTGTTTTCTGTGTGAGGCAAGACCGCTTTTTCCCCTACGTATCGCTGTGTTTATCCACAGTGACACTAATAATGTCTCCACGCTGCACCTTCAGCCTAAGCTGCTCCTTGCCGTGCTTCAGCTTTCACATAYCCTCTTCTCAGCCCGGTGCTCCCGCGCAACTCGCTCTTGCTTTGGCCACAGAGCATGCGGTAGAGTTGCAACTTGAAGGGCTGGCTTTCATCTAGGCATTGAGCCAGAGGCGAGGAGGCAATATGCCCAGTCCTGGGGGGCTATCAGCAGTGATAACTGGCAAGTACAGGCAGACACCCGCTTACCTGACCCTTTACACATACCCCTGCTCCTCACAGCCAAGCCAAAATGAAACASTTCTGACCACAGCCTGTACTCTTAATTGTAAAAGCAATTGATAGCTCATGGACTCCTCCCTACTCTCCGACACATGCTGTAAGAAACAAGCGGCAGCGGTTAGAAACCTAACATTGCAACCTTTGACCCATTATTCTGCCTGTTTGGGTCACCAATTTACTTAAATGATCCTTATTACACACTAATAATTTTTCTTGCCATTTGCATTCCTTCTTGTGTCCTTTGGTCAAATGGCGAATCCATCAAAATCAGACTGACCGCACAAGAGACCACCCAGCTCCCGGGTGGGCTCCTATAGCCCCTGCTCAGCACCGCTCAGCTACTACTCTTTAAGCGCACGTACAGCCCCAGGACCAGTGACTCTGGCTGAAAGATGGAGCYGTTTTTCCTTCCCCTGCTCACGAGCATTAGGGCTGGGGGATACCTCCGGTCACCTGTGAAGAGGGCAGGTGCACAGCGCAGCTCCGAGGATGGAGGGGAAGTCCCAGGAAGGGCATGGCACGGCACTGTCTAGCCTTTGCCTCTCCAAATCTGGCCCAGAGGGAAGGAGGAGCCACAGAGACCTTGCTGGGAGCGCGTGAATTCCTCCTGCCACGGGGACCGGGCAGATGAGGAAGGAGACCATGSACCCCCCGTGTCTGTGCCTCTTGCCCTTCCTCTTGAATCTGCACCCGCCTCTCTTCACAACAGAGCGAGGTGAGATGCAGCCACCTTGCGTATCTTTCCTGACTCCTTTGTACTCAGGCTGCGGTATATCTTTCATTCATTTTAATATTTTGCATTTGCAGGTCTTGCCTAATTCCGAAGCATAATATCTCCCCCCGCCAACCCATTTAGATAGCAAGGCTTCTATAGAGAAACCAGAACTATGACCAGACATRCAGCAAATCTAAGATGTTTAAAAAGACGTTCATGGTTAGGCATGCCAAAAAAAGATACTAAGATAGGACSTGAAGTATTTGGGATTTGTTTTTAATTTGTGTCATAGGCACACACTTTATTTATGTGTAGAGTGACTACTYAGTTAATTTTACAGTGCACATAAAAATTAACTACTTGGTACAAGATCCATTTTTATGTGAATGTAAAACATGATTAATGAAAGAAAACCCAGATATTGTAAGATATTTCATCTGTACCATTTCAAAGTGAATCTGATAAAAGCCAAACAGAACACAAATCTGTATTAAATTAAAGCACCCCCACCACTCCCTCCATCCCTACTCATGAAGTCATTAAAGTGATTTGGGGGAAAAAATGTAAGCTTTGAAAATCAGTTTATTGCTAAACTGCAGGATAAAAAAAATGCAGTTGCAAAGAGCAAACTCTCCTTGACTTTACTGGGACCAAGTATCACTCTTGTTTCTTARAGCCTCGTAGGTTAATGCCAAGGAATTTAGGATAGGAATATAAATCACTTTACGCCTGCATGTCATGGGCTGTGTCATCTAAAGTCCTCTCTCTACCAACCTATAATACAGTGCTCGTTTTGGCTGGGACAGAGTTAATTTTCTTCATAGTAGCTAATATGAGGCTGTGTTTTGGATTTGTACTGGAAACAGTGATGATAACACAGGGATGTTTTAGTTATTGCTGAGCAGTGCTTACACAGAGCCAAGGCCTTCTCTGCTCCTCACCCCACCCCACCAGGGAGCAGGCTGGGGGGGCACAAGGAGTTGGGAGGGGACACAGCYGGGACAGCTGACCCCAACTGACCACAGGGATATCCCACACCATATGACATCATGCTCAGCATATAAAACTGGGGGAAGAARAAGGAACAGGGGGGACGTTCGGGGTGATGGCGTTTGTCTTCCCAAGTAACCGTTACATGTGATRGAGCTGTCCTGGGGATGGCTGAACACCTGCCTGCCCATGGGAAGTAGTRAATGAATACAAAAAAATTAGGAGCAAAATAAGCTAACCTAATTTTTGTCTATTTGTATTACTAGAATCTATACTTCACCACGCATTTATTGTCAGGGGAATTAACAGTAAGGTGATAAAATTTGGCTGCTTATAAAGATTCTTAGATTGCCTTCCTTATACAAGTTCAGGTGTGCTTTACTATGAGAAATTTCATACTGGATGAGAAATCAGTAAGAAAAAAGAATGTGACTTGCAATAATTTAGTCTCTTCAAGTTCTGTGTGAAGAGCCACAAGTCATGAGCAGTGGTCTTGCGGTTGATTGCTAGCCCGATGCTGACAATATCACTTGAAGGCACTCATGTAACAGGGTGCTAAATGTGTTCAAATGATAGAAAACTAATCTAAGAAACCAAGAAACAATCCACGGCCCAGAAATGTAACCACACAGATCAGTAAATGACTGTGAACTGTTGGGTCAGAAGCCCTTAGGAAGAGGTGAAGCCCTSCAGAGGCTCACTGGTCACTCAGGGTGGCCACTGAAGACCCTGCCCAGAGGACAGCATGAAGCAGAGCAGTGTCCAACCCACGGCACATACTGCAAGTAAGGAAAACATGAAAGATAATTGCTGCTGCAATGATAGAAACAGACCCAGGAAAGAAATGTTAAGAAATGAGGTACTGAGAAGAGTGTGCAGTGAGGAGAACAAATGGCCCAACACTGTCAGAAAAAATACCCCTCTGGTATATTTGTCCTCCCACAGCACCGTGCCAGTGGGGCTGATCAGGTCACAGGATCCATTGCAGACAGGAACTCATGCTTGCTGTCCTTACCAGCTTTCCACAGGGACATCTTTCCAAAGGGATACCTCCTGTCTTCCAACTGTGGSCCCTTCCCAGCATTGCATCTATCTCACTCAGCAAGGTTTGACCAATAATTTTCAAGTATACCTGTGTTTATTACTATTCACCCTGCTCGCAAGAAACCTGTAGAGCGCCTGAATGGGAAGGACAACTGACATCTTTCCATTGTCTTTAATTCTTTCTTTGGCCAAAGGGGAGTACTTGTGGCATGAAAAGAGACAGCCTCATAACATGAACAAGTCCTGTGAGGAGCGACTRAGGGAACTGGGGTTGTTTAGTCTGGAGAAAAGGAGGGGAGACCTTATCGCTCTCTACAACTACCTGAAAGGAGGCTGTAGCGAGGCGGGTGTTGGTCTCCTCTCCCAAGTAACAAGCGATAGGACGAGAGCAAACAGCCTCAAGTTGCATCAGTGGAGCTTTAGATTGGATATTAGGAAAAATTTCTTCACCGAAAGGGTTGTCAAGCATTGGAACAGGCTGCCCAGGGAAGTGGTTGAGTCATCATCCCTGGAGGTATTTAAAAGACGTGGCACTTAGGGACACGGTTTAGTGGTGGACTTGGCAGTGTTAGATTAACGGTTGGACTCAATGATCTTAAGGGTCTTTTCCAACCTAAATGATTCTATGATTCTATAAACTCATAACTGTTCTTTGAAGACCCCTTTGCAAGACCCCTTGATGTGAGGATGGACATAAGAAGAACAAATGAGGCATAGGGCCATAGCACACAGCACTTCTGAGAATTTTGGGGATTAAAGTCATAAAGAACAGCAGTCTCTAAACAACTCTCCCTGCCCYCTCTGCCCATCCAAGAAGGGCTTTTTTCTTTATTTCTTTTWAAATTAATTAGCGTACATGAAGAATATCTCAAAAAAATGCAAAAAAGTCCCTTCCTGAAAAATCCATGCTAATTTATGGAGTTCACAGATAAAGGTAATTGAACATTAATCTCAGAATTTACCCAAGAGATTCAGCAATAGCGTGTTTTAAAAGTTATGATGATACCAAATACAAGGCTAGAAACGTACCTTGGTTAAATTATCCTGTAGATTTCAAAATATTTCAGACCACGTCAGCAAGAAAGCAGAAGAGATCAGAAYCAAGTTCCCAGGGAGGGCACACAAACAATGACTCAAAAAGGAAGTTTGTGAAATGTGGGGAAATACTCGGTAATTACTTTTKGGGTTTGTTTTGCTTTATTTAAAACAATTAAACAAGGGAACATGAAAAATACAGCAAACAGCAATAATGAACTTAGCCCGGGTCTAAGTTTGTTATTTATGAACACCTACCACCTCCGCAAAATAAAAGAGACAGATTTCACTCCAGAAAACCCCTCTGGTGAAATGCAGGAAGATGTACCTTGAAAACTATGACCAAAAGGGAGAGGAAATCATATTTTATTTAAGCAGTAGCCTGACTCGCATTAAAATTAGGGAAAGCTCTCCATCAACTTCAAAGGGAGCTGGATGTAGGAAGGACAGTAGTGAGAATGAGCTGCAAGCTAAGGTCCTTCTTCTGCCTCTCTTGATAAATTCCTCAAGCCTGTGCCCTGTCCARGTACCACATTTCTGGGTCAAAACATGGCACTTCTTTATATAAAGGATGTGCCTGTGGCGTAGGAGAAAAGGAGCAAAGCCCTGCAGGAGTTGTCCCAGGCACTAGGTGTCACTCTGAACTGTGGGGGAACGGGAAGGGAGARGTAAGGAGGAAAATGAAGACCACGAAGATGACATTTCCCGTCGTAAAGGTGGGAGAGAGGCGAGCAGCGACCCTCCGCGTCAGGAACCTTATGACTGAGTGTGCAGAKGCGCTTATAAAACCAGAGATGCTGTTTAAGTGGCAACTCAAACCAGAAAGAAAAGTGATTTTAGGAAACAGAGAAGAAGAGAGAGGTGACAGGGACCGACGCAGTCTGTATTTCTGAAGCACCAGGCAGGAACCGGCCCAGCCAGCTYTTCCCTTCAGTGGGGCTGAGGGGAGGACCTCAGCTGATGGCAAAGTGCAAACCAGCCTTTGAACGCAGATGTCAGCCGCAATGTTCCTGAGATGGTGCAGTATAAAAGGCGATAGTTGTTTCCTTGCTTAAGCCAAGCCAGGGAACTGAATGAAAATACATTTTCCCATTTATTTTCCACATCCCTCCCCATTTCTCCCCAAACAGTAGCAGGAGGATCTTGCCACCCGCATTTGCACTGTCCTTAGGAATGCGTGCGCCTATTTTTGGATAATTTGGAACCCTTTGGGAACATTCCTTATTAATAAACACACTTTCTATTTTTTTCCCTGTATTCCTCTGTGAATTTCCTCATCTTCCTTTGCCAGCTATTGTGTATTGAGCCATTCATGACCCAACAGCAAGGCAATCCCTGGAACTCCAGGAATCCTAACCTGGCGAAGCACTTAGCACACGAGGGGGAAATTACTCCCTCGACCTTAACAGCAGTTGTCTCTTCAGTCAGTTCTAGGCCTGCAGTGTTATAGTCAAGCTGTTCTGTCTGGAAGGCAGAAATAGGGGAACCTCAAAGGGTTSTGCTCAGAAAACTCTCCAATCTGTTGTATGTATAGGGGACAAGGACAAGGAGGAACAAGTTCACATGAGTCTTGCTGTTTACTAAAAATACTGCCAATGCTTCTGATAATTTTGTTTGCAGTACTGGTCCAGAAGGAGGAAGTACAGATGGGTGAGGAGATATAAAAAGGGTTTGTTTTTCTTCTCCTTGTGACATGTTGTGTAACTACAACCCTGGAGAGAGCTGTCAGTGAGGAGAATCATTAGGGTCCGCTCCACCTTTCCCCGGTGGGTACCCAGGGAGAATGCAATGCGGCTCACCTCCCATCCCACTGCCATCCTCTTTGAGGSGCTTGAGTCTAGGATTAAGTTATAATTCATTTTCCCTGCTCATCCAGTCCATGGATTGTCAACCYACCTATTCAGTTATCCACTGGAGACCAGGTTAAGGCAAACAACATCCACTCGGTAGTCTCCTAACAGCTGTCAGATATCAAAACTATTTTGCCCACTATCATCCTGYGCTGAATTTAAATTAAGATAGGGATTCATTGCAAAAGTAGCTCAAGTAATCCGATTTAGTTTTGCTCAAGCAYGAAAGTTTAAACTTAAAAAATCAAAAGTCTTTATCCTTTTGAGATATTSAAAACCCGACTGGACGTGGCCCTGAACAACCTGCTCTAGCTGACCCTGCTCTGAGCAGGACAGCTGGACTAGATGATCTCCAGAGGTGTCTTCCATCCTCATCAGTCCTCAGGTTCTGTGTTTCTGTGGCAGTGCATGGACTTTCCCAGCACCATGTTGCCTCTAACAGCCTTTCAAGGCTTGTGGGTCCCCAAATTTTCTTTCTGCTATACGAGTCAATTGGATTCTATGGGTTTGGCCTATGGTTCTTCATGCTACAATACACTAAGCTATTCTGTCATTTTTTACAAGGCATTTGGGAGGGGAATATGCCTGCTTTTCTGCACATGCAGCAGAAAACTGAAGSAAGATAGTGCGGGACTATAAGGATTTTAGTAATTAAGCCTTCATCTTCCATATACATAGGATACATGCAAATGAGAGTAACAACTCAGCCTCTCTGAACCCGCCAGCCAGGGCTGAAGGTAGTCACACTTGGTGGGGGAGCTCAAGTGTGGAAACCTTGGGGTTAGGGACAACATCTAGATTTGAGCCTGAGATAGCTCTGCAGTAAAGTCCTAAAGGTGAGAAGCTGTACTGTCCTTCACAAAATCTTTGAGYCTAACCCTTCTACCCGGGATGTTTCCCCTCTCCTCAAAAGGTATAAGCAAAAAAAACCCCAACCAACCAAAAAGAAACAAAACACCAAAGAGTTTGAAGCTTAARAAAGGCAATTCCTGTGTCTAAGGGAGAGCACTGAGAGTCAGGAAAAGTGAATCCACTCCTGCTTTCTTTGGAAAGTCACTGCCCCGCTATTATCTTCACTACACAAGGGGCCTAATAACTAACAGAAATATTTTGAAGGTTAAAGTAAGTGATGTCTGGTAGGTCATTTGGAATTCACACAAGAAAGATGCTGCAGGAGAGCTAAGAACTGTGACGCACTCAGGGGTTGCGTGGTGACCGGATTTTAGGCCTTTCTACGGCACGCTGTGCCACCCCCGCATCTCTGCCATATTTATCCTGACAACACTCCTGTGAGGCAGGACAGTCACATTTACCCATTCACTTGTGGGGAACAGAGACCCAGATGTCTAAGTGACTTGTCCAAGGTCACCCAGTGACTCTCCAGATCTAATGCTCTTGCAACTAAGCCTTCCTTCCTCTYGCCTGCACAAGAGATTTGTCTCCCCCCATCCACTGCAGCTGCATTAGGGCAAGTTTCAAATGCAGACAAGCAGAGAGGCTTCTCTCGTATAACCATACAAGCAATAGGACCTCAGTGACTCTACCAGTAGAAATTCCCAGTGCAGACACTGACTATATCAACCTATTCGCACAGGACTGTATGCTGGCTCCGTTATCTCCCTGCATCTCATTCAGGTTTTAGGCTTCTGTTCTACACCAGGTAGGTGGTAACAGGGGCAAAGTAGAGTGCTGTGTGCGGGCTGATGCACTCACCAGCGTAAAGCCAATCTTCCTGAACAGAGATGACTTGTCYGCGAACTTGTGCCTTGCTGAAAGATTCTTCTGGATTTGCATTTATTATTTGCTACTCGGAAAGGATCCCCAGTGGACTGACAGGATCACAAAATAGGAGGTGTAAGGCAAGTGCCATAGCAAAGGTCTTTGGCAACAGGAAAGATCTTGTTTCCGCCTGGAGGAGTTACTAGCCACAGGCAACCCAGGCAAAAGACATTTCRCTAGAGCTGTGATCTCACACCAGAAAATCAAGCATTACTTCCTAATCCATCAGTACTAAGCAGCTCCAAAACACTGGCTGCCTTAAGACCCTTTGCTCATGACCCCCTAAGCCATACCGCTGTGCACAGCTCCACGCTGGCCRTCCCAAAGCAGCTCATGGCAGGCGGGTCTCAGGGGCTGCAGGTGCCGGGGCTACCCACAGATAGCTCAGAGGTTGGGCCGCACCTTCCTCTTGTCGTCCTAAAATGCCCCATARCAAGCATGTAAAAAGGTCGACTGTAATCCATCAGCTGAAAACGAGATATAGTTAAGATATCCTGAATATATTATCAGCTACCGTAGAGGCATTCCGCTCAGTCCTGAATTATTTAACCGGTGAAATTAGTAACACATCTTTCAACATGGAACGAATATGACATTACCTGRTAAAGCTGAGCAGT
This sequence comes from Oceanodroma leucorhoa, assembly GCA_030449065.1. Classification (NCBI taxonomy): domain Eukaryota; kingdom Metazoa; phylum Chordata; class Aves; order Procellariiformes; genus Oceanodroma; species Oceanodroma leucorhoa. The sequence continues at coordinate 3,489,415 of JASVER010000076.1, forward strand.
GGAAAGTGGTCTGTAGCATTCAACTTCTTCAGGAGAGGAAGACTCGGAAAGACCTGTGACCCCCAAGGACAGGAATACTGTTAGGATTTCTGGAGGAAACGTAAATGGGATCTTGGGGGGGGTCCGAAAGGGGTGGTAAGTCTTTCCCCCTCCCTCAGTTAACCCTCTGCTTCCCACTTAGTCTGCCCTCCGTGAGGCCAGGATCTGTCCCTGGGAAACTTCATTTCACGGTGGAAGCTGCACCTTGATGCATAAGCGGGACTCTCGGATCATCTCTCGGACAAACCAGCACTTTGCCAGCCCCACAACACCCCCTACCCCAGCCCCCAGCCCTTTGCCCCCACAGCTCTGCCCCTCTTTGGCACATCGTTAGGGGGAGAGGGGCAGAGAAGAATAGTGCCAGGCAGGGGGATAGCAAGGGGAGCRTGGCCTGCCTCCAGCCTTAGCCCCCCAGCACTGACACAGAGAAGACCTGTAGAGAGCTGGGACCTGCGAAGAAGGGGCAGGCCCGGAGGAAAAGGCGCAGAAGAGCTGGGCAGCACGCTGCCCCGAYGTGCGCCTTGCAGAGCACAGCCCCGCTCCTTATCAGGGGTACGGCAGCCGTATCAGCAGCTGCTCATATTGGTATCACTTCTGCTTCAACTCAGGGTACTCCCACACGCACTGCTACCTCTAGCTGAAGGTCCTCCTCCACCGTGCCCGGAGTGGTTGGCATGGCTCAGCAGCAGCACAGCGCTGCAGACTTGGTTGAAACTCCTGAGCCATCAAACCCGTGTGATGTCGCAACAACGCGTCACGACCAGGTCACGGTTTGAAGAGAGAGCTCTAGTTCTGACTTTTAGGTCCGTTGTACACATGCCTGATGATAAACCATGCTTTGCTTTTGCTATGCAGGAGAGTATGTACTCATATACCCGTGAAACAAGAGCAGGCAGTCCTGCATCAACCGAGTCAAATAATTTCTTTTCCACTACTGACACAACTTGGTCAGGGACTCCCCATCCTCCTGACTCCTCACACAGCACGTGTTGTGGGGTCTTCTCCGGGAAGCCTGAAAGCGGGGGCAAGACTGCAGCCTACCTACCAGCCATACCTCAGGAGAAGAGCAGAGCAGACGTCCAGGGAGAATCCCAAGGCACATGGGCTGCCCGCCGAGGACTCCTATTTACTGAAAGCACATGGTGGGTGACAGATGGCTGCTTATCTAAAAGAACTGATCATCAGCTGATACTGAATTGCAACCATGTTTTAGTAAGCTCGCTGAGTAAACGGACTTYTCTTTGTTTGATTTCAAACCACCTGTAGCTGCTCTGAATTTCCATTGTAAACTCTGCCTGACACAATAATGCCATTATKCACACAGGCATTGAATATTGAATCTGGCCAGGTGGGGCTTATACCATTAGCTTTTGTGTTTGCTTGGATATTACACACGGTCATGCAAACTTTAAATCCAATGGAGATACAAATGCAACTGAAGTACAAAACCCTAATATCGTTACGTGCTCCATGGGAGCAGGCCACAGGTTATTGAYTGCTGGGGTGAAAAATGCAGGACACTTTCCAGGGAAACTGTGTCCGGCAGCATGCAGGGAATTTCTGTTGTCAGAAAGCTGAGTCTCCAGCTGAGGAGATCCCCAGAATTCAGTCTGCACTGATCAGCTATTGATGAGTAATAAAAGTTTCAACCTAAATCGGTAACTCCCAGTTATTCCTGTATATGTATACGTGCATGTATATGTATGCATGCATGTGTGTGTGCACTAATATACATGCAAATATATATATATGCATGGGTGTATGCATCCTTGTACATGCATATGTATATATATATGCTTAGACAATGCATTTGATAAATATAAATAGCATGCTCACCTAGAACCAATAATTAGAAGGACAAGTACTTTGGAAAGACATACAATAATTCATACAGGAAATATTCTATATAGCCTATGCCATAGATGAAAGCTATGGTATAATCTTTACACCAGAAAGGACAGGGTAGGCCAAAATCCTTACAGAATTTAGGCACTGSGATCTTAAACCACTGAATCCCCCCTTTCCCCTACCCCGCTATCTACCAGCCGAGCTCCTCAGTGATCTACATTTCTGGCTCTGGCCAGGCCGTGGAGATCCCAGGCCCTGACAGGCAGCTGAGCAACCCCAGGCATCTGCCTGAAGTCCAGCCAAGCCCCGGAGCCTGGGCTGGGAGGCTGATCTGCTGCATCTGCTCAGGGACGTGACACCCGTACGCCAGCTCGGGACCTCCGCTCAGTGCGGCATCTGCCACCACTGCCTTTTCCAACGCGGAGGACAGCAGACCCTAATATGAGTGGTAGGAGCACCTCCCAGACAGGATGCCTAGGGCTGTCTTCATGGCAGGGTTAAAACTACTGCACCTTCAGAAATGCTCTAATCACCAGCCTCTGTAGGCTTTCCTGGACAYGCATCTTCTCCTTGCCAAAACAGCTAAGTCAACACAAAACATTCATTTAACCATCAAAGAGCTGAGAACTGAAATAGTGCTCTGGGGTAGTGATTGGTGAATCCTGTCCTCTTTCTCCCAGCCCCAAGATTATCGCTGATTTTTATCCACCGAAAATGTATTGGAAACTAAATAAGGGGTAGAGTAGGAGTAATACACAGGAGCAGAGACCAGATCAAGGGCTTTCCCTCCCCAGGAACTACCCTAAGGATTAGGCTACAGAAACCAGCTCTACTTGCTCTTTTTCTGTCTGCAGGAATCTGGCATCCTCTGCTGCACAGCAGCATAGCTCTAACAAGAGATGTCCTCCTGAAACTTAATTTTCTCCAGACTTAGGACAAATCTGAACCAGTTTGGTGTCCAGTGTGCTCATCACTGAACTACCGGAGAAGGGTCCCCTTGGTGATGGGTTTGAAAACAAGGTGTACTGTATTTTGTGAGATACCCATGCCACTCTGCTTCATTTTTGGATCTGCTGGAACTCAGGCAGGAGTTAGCCATTAAGCAGCTCAGATTAAGGCAAGTGCTTAGGGAGCTTTTGGAAATTTGTGCTGAGAGATATGTGTGCATACACTGTGAGCAGCACACCCAGAAGTTCTCTGACTCACTGAACGTACTGAATATGCACCGCACAAATGACAAGCATATGTGCAGCAAACAACTGCTCCAACCAAGCTCAGAGGCATCTGGAGATCTTAGTCCAAAGTCCTCAGATTTCACCTGTGTAACTGTTTCAGMTGGAAAACTGGACAGGCAATAGCTGTATTTGCAGGGCAAATAAAGATGGTTGCATCCAGGACAAGATGGCTGCAGGGTGGAGGAGTTTAGATCAAAATCTAAGATTTAAGAAACTGAGTTGTGTTCATGAACAATCTCTTAAATCTTTCAGGGTTCTGGCACATATTTCCTTCCCCAGTTTTGTAATCCTCTCCATGCAAAGTCTTCAGCTGAGGGAAGGAATCAATTCACTTCATTTAAAGCCCTTGGTAAGGGTTTATCTGTGTGACAAAAAATGAAATTTGTTTTCTTAGCTAGAYCAGCCAAATGGTTTATTCTTTTGTAACAAGATTTCTTTACAAGACTAACATGGCTTTTTAAATGGATGTCCTAGGCTGCATCAGACTTATTGGTAAGGACCTGGTTAACTAGGAACCCACTCCATGTGATTACAGGACAGCAGCAGAATCTGCTTTGATTATTTACCRTATGTACCATGCTCCATATACACACATTGCATGTGAAGGGCACATCCCAGTCCTATGGTGCTCTAACTCCAGCATCACGGTACATGCTGAACAGGAGCAGCAACAGAAAGAAGAGAATTAACCTCCCGGACATGAGCAGCASCTCACTGAAGTCAGCTGAAGAGGCACTATTTGGAAACTATCTGAAACTAAGGCTTTTTCAACAGCGAATCAGCCACCTCCAGCAGAGGTGCCAAAGGCAGGACGTGGCAGATCCTGAAGGGCAGCAGAAAGACCTGGGGCAGGCCAGATGCGGGAGATGGGAAGCTGTGCTGGGCTGCATCTCCTGGGTCATGGTTTCGGCAGAGTTATGCATCCAGCCGGAGCCACAGCCTCTCCCAGGGTTAACACAGTGTCTTGGCTGCCCTCGTGCCCCACTTCCCGGCTTCTACTCCCTCTTTTGTATGAGAGGGAAAGATGCAKTTGGGCATCTTTGTAAGGTGGCTCACCCCGCTTTGGGAACTCTCAGGTATCTGAGAGTAGTATCACTGAAGTGACCCATCCATGGAAGAGGGGTTGAGGAAGGCAAGAAAAACTCAATGGAGGCATTGAATGGGTTGCCATACATATGGCCTAGAGGTCTGTGTGCCCCAGGAAGCTCTCAAGGCGTTCTGTATGTCAAGTGGATGAATAAAATCATCAGTATTTCTTGTGATCCTTAGCTTCCCGAGGCCACTGGTGCGCTCATGGAAATGGCTAGCTTCAGTCTGCTCCTAACGCAGACTTTTCTCAATATGAGACAGAGAAGGGATGGGTCAGCAAGGGAGGATTTTTTTCACCAGCAGAGAAGTTTGTAGTTTGACAGGCTTGTAGTAAACATAAATTAACAAGCAGGTCATGGTTCAGACCCTGAAACTTTGCAGCACCAGCTACTAAAGAGTAATGKTGGGGATTTCCCTTGTACGCTGAACTGTAGCTATAATTAGACCATTTAGATATTATCTTCCTAACAGAGAAAATTGCTCAGCTCCACAATGCCCGCTACTGCTGATTCTGGAAGTTCCCCCATATATTTATTTACACAAAATCAAAGATCCGAACTCTTGTTTTCTTTGCTGAAGCAAAACTCCCCCTCGCTTCATGGGATCCCTACCCCAARTAGTTCAGGATTAGCCTTCCAGGTACTGGGAATAAGAAGATACTTCGTTATTTACATTGTTCTCCTCTTTCCTTCCTCCTCTACTTCCATCCCTCAGGGACTTGCTCTCTTTTGAGTGATGAGCTGTAAACAACACAATATACATTACAAATTGTAAGTGCAAAGAGGATGGGTAATTGTTTTGAAAATATGAAATACCATGTAATCACTTCCTTCACCTGTACCAAGAAATCCCTTCAACTCCCAAACAAGCTGCCGATTACTGAATTTGCACATAACATGGAAAGGCCAGATCTTCCTCCAAGCTCCTTTAGGCAAACAGAGGACGGCTGAGGTCTAGTCCAAAGACTCATTTCCCAGCTGGGTTCCCCACCCCGCTCCCAGCTTCCCTGGGCACTAGCATCTTTGCTGGGGACATCCTTTCACCACCTTACTGTCCCACTCTCCCTGAAATGGGTTTATCCTGTTTCCCATAGGACAGTACTGAAAAATCTCATGCATAACAGCCTGAACTCACTTCCAAGGAAARTTTGGTTTGCATGGCATTTACACCCTCAACCTGTTATTCCACCTGCCAGCAGAGAAAAGAGAGATGCCCATTGTTAGCTAATTTTCATACTAATGAGAAATATTAGACCCAGGAGGTTTCAATATTGTTGCCTTATAAAGGAAAAACATCAAAATTGTTCAAGGTGGCTGTTAATGAACACCTTGCATACCCGCTGATCTCATCGCAGTAACATGAAAGGAGAGTTTACCCCACCTCCCTGGATAGAAATGCAAGCTGAAGTCATGCAGATTGCTTCAGGCCATTCTCACCTATGTTGCAGCCCTGTTCTACTGCAGGCAGCTGGGTCTGTATCTTCTCGGCAAGCTCACTCCTTTCAGAGTTGGGAAAATAGAAGGAAAGAAAGAAATACCTTGTCTGAGAGCTGACGACAAGTGAATTTGAGTTCTTGTGTCTTGCTGTTGTCAAAAAAAGGAGTGTTTGTAGAGACATACTCTTTACAAGGTCAATCTTGAGCCCACTGCAGAATGAGAAGCCTAAAATAAGTATTTTTTCTTACATCACTGTTAAAACTGTTGAGAGTATAATCCTTTGCTTTGCATCCAGACTCTCAATCTCTTTTTCAGCTGCTGGTTAGACCCCCAGGAGCTCYTGGTGGGGAAATACTCAGCACTGACCAAAACAGAAGAATCCAACTGAKGTCAATGCAGAGAAATGTAAAGAAGGATGGCACCACTGGACAGTGGCTGCTGGTTTCTAACATCCAAGCATTCACGGATGCCCGGAGGCAGCCGCTGTCACACACCTCACATTATCTGCTCGCTTTAGCTGTGCAACAAACTGCTTCGCATTCTGGAGGGGAGTGAAGACAGGAGAAGGAGGAGTGCAAGGTGTTATAACGGTTTTATATCTTTCCCATGCTATGGCGTTGCTGATTCTGCAGACTTGGGACTCACATTAGCCTAAGCRGCATGTGTGTGCCCCTCCAAGCTCTGAAAAGGTCTTCACACAGAGGCATGAAGCCACTTCCATTAACTTTTACCCCAGGGAGGGGGCTCCAGGACAGAGCCAACCCATAGTGACCGGGCTCCTGGGGAAGCCAGGAAGGGAAGGGCATGGGCAGCCCCAGAGAACTGTAAAAAGGATCAGGACATTCCTACTATGGAACAATTAATGCATGAATCAGTTAGGAAAGAGTTGAGATTTAAGGTCTAACAGACAGTTTCAGCAGAGATTTAAGAGAAAGGGTATGCCCGGCTGGGCAGAGAGGGAGGCTGYGGGCTGCTGCTTTGAGGAAGAAGTATTATTTTGAGTTTTCCCCTGTACTAAGAGGCAAAAACCAGAGAGAAATGGGCTCCCTCTTGACTCTCCCTCGGCCTGGTGAGAGCAGCTCATGGCTGTAGCACCCCTCTCYGGCCAAGCTTTTGGTTCCCCGTGACCTCTTGGTGAAGGCTACAAACTACCATGTTGCAAACCACAGAAGTTTCTCCTCACTTGACATCTTCTGCACTCTCACACACACCTCCTGAGGAGTCTAACTGTGTGTCTGCAGAAACAAGCATGACTTGCACCTTACCTATGCATGTCAGGAATCATTTCAGACCACTTTTCTGACATTATCTAGTCATCTGAAGAGGCCAACTAGAGGTATAGCAACGCTGCCATCTACGTATTTGGATACTTAAATAACTGCAGCCCTTAGGCTGCGTACACACATTCTCTTGTAGCTGCAGCCACGCTTGTTAAAGAGATTACGACAGCCTGTCCACAGCTGCTCTTCAGTCCCCTGCCAAAGCTGCCAGCCCCCCAGGTCTGCCTGATTATCTGTCGGCATGASCAGTTCCAAACACATTCCAGCCTAAAGGAGAGGGACCAGGAAAGACTCACTGCTTAGACCATTTCAATTAACCTGGTTTATGTCAAATCAACCCCAAGCTTTGTTCAGGACTCCGACCAAACCTGAGTTTCTTCGGCATTTGGAAAAAAGTTACCACTTTTACAGTTACCTCAGCACTTGGTGTAAAATAGCAGACCTCTGATCTAAACTCTGCTAAACTAAGCTGCTTTTAAACCCAGAGACGTTAGAGCCATTTGCACTGATAAACTGGAAACTTGCTTTATAAACGCCAGAATGCTATAGGAAAGTTTGTATCATGGTGTTTCCAGGCTGACTGCAATTACCATGTTTTCTTAAAATTTTCAGCCCTTAGATGAGTGAACCAATTCTTCACACTTTTACAGCAGTATAAATCACTATTTACTATACTTGAAGGATATGAGGTTAGGTTCAGCGCACAGGATCCCAGACATGACATTCACCCGTTGGCACACATTCCCCAGCAGCCAGGGACATGGCTCRTGCATTTAGGCAGTGTAGCACGACAGGGGCTTTCCGTACCGTTACACCGTGTAGGAACTGCAGATGACGATGGCACTACATATAGGTGGTACTATAGATACTGCTGGAAAGAGCCATACCAGAAGGTAGGATTCCCAGCTACTGATGCATCACTGCTTGTATCACACAGCTTGTACCACCAGACATCCCCTGCCATGTGATCTTACGGTATTTCCCGAGATACCCGAGAAATCTGATTTAGGGAAACACAGGAAAATCAAGTCAACTTGATTCTTCACAGTTTTGCATTGTAAGACTCTTCTACCTTTGTATGAAGCAGATGTAAAATAGCTGTTCCTCGTCATTAATTCTGGTTTGAATGCGATTCCCCTGACCAATTTCATTCCTTATGGTAAATGACGAGGCTCCAAGCTTGCCAACACTTACATATATTTGTGGTTAATTTATAAGCRCATGATTGGTTCCACTGAAATTCATAAGACACTTGGGTAAAATTAAGAGTTCAAAATCAGGCCTTTCAGGACGATCTGCCAATAAAGTGGCTGGAGTACCACGGCAGTCCAGCCTCGGTGCAACACCACCATTTCACACTCRGTGTTGGAAGATACGGGTATTTGCAGATGAATATACAAATGCCTATGCACACCACAAAACTACTTGGTGACCGTGGCTTCAATTTTAATGCATTTTTAGGATATTCAGATAATAGTGTTTGGGGTTTTTTCCCCCATATTGCCTTTAGCTTTTCAGAGTTTAAGAATCTTTTCTCCATGATATATCTGCTTGTTATGCTTTTTAATGCAAAGCCAGGTGCTCAAGGCGAACCGATGCAGGCTTGGATGTTCACTCCATTTTACCTCAGCTTTACACCAATATCAGTCCATCACCTTCAGGTCACTTTTCCCCATGACTTGCAAAACAGACTTGAGAGGAGAATCAGGTCTGCGTATCTTAGGACAGATTCATTTAGCCACAGACTCCTAACAAAGTAAACATTTCCAAATAATCTCTCAGTGATTTAGGTGCCTGTGTCCTACTTTCAGAAGTGATTTGGGTCCACATTTTAAAGGGATTTAGTTATGTAAGGATGCAACTAGGAGTAAAAGCTCTGCTTGAGCTCTTGAGACTTGTTATTTGGGACAGCTAGTCCAAAACATCCGTCAATAAGCTCCACAGCCTTTGCTCCTGGTTCAGGAGGAATCAGGAGCACAGGAACCAGGCTGCTGGTTCAGGATCCTAAGTGGGATACAACTAAACCTTTTAAAAGCTCCAAGACTGGCAAAAATACTATTTTACGCGTCCTAGCACTGGGAACTACAGATCAACCAAAGAGTGGGAAAGCCCGAGTAACAGCTCCAGCAGCTCTAGCTGGAGCACATTGGCTATTCCCCTCCTGGGAAAACACTCTTCATCTGAACGCCATCTGGTTCCTTGCCCCACGGAACTCTGCCAGGGAGGCAAACTAYAGTGTCCCTGTGTCGACCTAACCAAGAGGTAGGAACAGCAGACAGGACATGAATTGTGCCGAACAAGTCATGGGGGCAGCCCCRATGGGAACAGCAAGGGAGGTGTCATGCAGGTGAGGGCTGAGGGGGGCTAGCAGAGGGGGGGGGGCTCAAAATGAGGCGTGCAAGAGGGCTGCAGGGTCACACGGAGCTCCGTGGGGATTCGGGACTGGGAGAGTGTGGGTAGGAGAGCAGAACAGGTCTCAGCTTGGGGATATGGACCAACCTGTGTGAAGCACCCAGGATTGGGGTGGCTGGGAAAAAGAGTAGGGAGGAGAGAGGAGAGCATGCAAAGCCCAGGAAAGGGGGGGCAGGGGGGCTACAGGGCAAAGCTGGGAGTGTTACAGGGGAAGCTCAGAGGTGATAGTAAGGTACGGATGGGGAGGAAGATCTAAGAGAAGAACAGTACCACAGCTGAATCGCAGGACTGAGGGTACTTCGGGGAGGTCAGCTGTGCYGGCGTGGGATGGCAAGGAGCTGAGGGGCAGGACCCAGGCTCATGGGAAGAGCCAAGAGACTGTCRTACATAGTCCAGCCGTTATGACTGTGTCTACGCTGGAACACAGACACTTGCTGTTTCACAGTCCTGGTCCTTCAGGTGTCCAGATAGCCTGGACCTGCTGGGGGAGGCGGCAGCACCCTCCCAGCCCAGGCATCCTTTGCCGGGATAGCAGGGTGCAAGAAGCACTGACGGGCATTCCCAGGTCCTGCCCTGAAATGAAGGCAGGCTGCAGCCTGGGGTTTACCTTGTTTAACCAGTTACAATGGCATAGACAATTAAATTCCTTCCTCCATATGAATTCAAATTCCTTCAAGTGGCAGAAAAGAATGAAGCAACCAGAAAAYGTCCGAACAGAGCTGCAGCCAGTGCTTTCCTGTTTCTGTCTAAACTGGGTATATTCCTCTGCTCGGGTGACAGTAATACAACCATGAYCAGGGAAGCCAAGTGCTGTACCTGTCAGGGACTCATTTACTGTAAGCAAYGCTCACCAGAGAGAGGGCTCTAGAAAGGTCTGTGCTGGTGTGTAACTGCCCTTTCCCAGCACAGCGTGAGATATCCCTCATCAGATCCCTTGTTTAAAAATGAATTAGAAAGGAACCAGCTGTACACATCAGTCTGCAGTGAGGATTGAGGAGAGACATGTTCTGATTAACACCCAACGAGATGTTCTTCCCATTCACATAGTGAAGGCACGCTGGCAACTCCTGTTAGAATTAACAAGATTTAAATATGCCAATAGCCTTTGCTTGCCACCTATCCTGGGAAAAGGATGGTAGAAAATAAAGCTCTGGACTGTCAGACAGAAAGAGCAGGCAGGGGGATGTACCAGGACATAGGCACCTCTTGTCCCTCATCAGCATCTGCTACGAAACATGCTGATGAAATACTGACTGACAGACACAAAAACCCAGTTGGAATTGGGAAAGAGCCTTGTGTTTTATACCAAACAGCTTTAATGCTCTCCTGCCTAAAGGAAGCCCAGCCCATACCGTGAGGGAATGCACTGAGGCAGAGCCAGAGCAAAAGCATCCCTCCTGCTCCTTCCTTCTGCTGCTCAGATATCAGACTTGGCAGCACAAGGGACAGGACTCCAGTCAAACTCCAGCAAAAAACCCTCTCTCTATAAAATACTGCGTGATCTGGAGATGAGGAGAGAAGCTCGTCTGCCTCAGTGGTTGGCAAGTCCTCTTCTCCCCCAAATCTCTTTCTTTACTCCACCCTTCATAAATACTTTTTTTTAAGGGAATAAGGGGGAAAACACATTTGGAAAAAAAAAAAAAAAGCCCTCTTACTTCCCTCAATTTCCAAATAAAACCAAAGACAGGCAAACACGAGCTGGGACACCAAATTTCATAAGAGATCTCCTTGCTCCCAAACATGCGTCTGGCTAAGCCCACCGGGAAATCACAAAGCGGACTTCCCCTACATGCAGGCACACACGCACAACCATGTTTATAAAAATCCTCTACTCCGGGAGCTCCTGAGAGCAGCAGCAGAAACAGTGACATAAGGACAACCACCCTCTTCCCCTTTCTAATATTTTTGGTGTGTTCCTCCCACTCTKCCCCCGTTCCTTCAAAGACAACTGCGTTGTTGTTGAAAACCAGTGGCTTTGCTGCTCCCCTCCCAGCTCGCCAGACGTGGTTGTGCCTGCTGAGCCGCCGCTATCAATCCTCTCTTCCCAGCTGCAAGCCTTGTGACTCAGATTCTCCAGAAAAACCCTTGGCTCAGCATCATAAGCAGGAGGGATTAAAACTCATGAAAAATGAGCTTGTACCAGCCCTTTTTATAAGTCTCTAACGGAGGGTCATATGAGCTGGTCAGACCCCCTGCCCTCCCCTTCTCCCCCTTTCCCCTTCTCTGATCCTCCTGTTATTCTTGGCCGCAAGCTGCTGGGCGTCCCAGCCGGGGCACTTGGATCGGGAGAGGATATCCCATTCAAAAGCCCAATTCCCAGCGTGGCCTTTTCCTGCTGGAAGCAGTTGTAAAATTTCTTTTTTTTTTTTTTTCTTTTCTTGGTACAGTTTGCCTGACCTACATATTCCAGCGTGCTGTGACTTACGCTCTATCGCTGACCTACATTTTCAAACTGAAAAATAAAAACTCTGGGAAGACATGCTAGTAGATGTGTATGGGAAGCAAGAACCCAGCCCTGCGGGGAGATCTCCAAGCAGTTGCCCAAAAGTAAGRCTGATTAAGCAGCTTCTTTTTATTCCCCCCCCATCATTTTGTCCCAGCTGTTTCTACTTAAGAACCAAAACAAAATGCAGATCTCCTGCTAATTCAATTTCAGATTGGGAGAGATTTTGAACAAATCGCTCAGGCTGCTCTAGACTGTTCCCCTTTACCCACAGCCCATCCAAAAAGGGAGGCCCAGTACCTCCAAAGGGATTTGAGCTCCTGCCACYCCCCAGGGAATTAGATGCCTGGCCTCTTCCAGGATCTGAACCCTGATGCAGAGCCCCCCGAAAAGCATCACTGCCTGCTGGGCAAACGCCTCCAGCCCCATCGGTGGTGGGGAGGGCAGCAGGCAGAGGTGGTGGAGACCCAGCCAAATGCTGCGGAGGGGGCACCAGGAGTGATGCCCCCGGGCTGGAGGGGATGGACACAGGGGTAGAAAGAGGGGGGCCGGAGGAGGACAGCTGGAGGAGCACAGCCCTGCCCTCGGCCCCGCACCGTCCCCCAGGGTCACCCCCCTCGCTCTCCCAGCTTTAACTGCCCTCCTGGGGCTGACGGGCCACGGATGCACCGGGCTCCCCGTCCCATCTCCGTCTCTCGGCGCCAGCTCCACGTCTCTGCCTGTCCTTCGTACTCTTCTTCTTGACAAATCAGGTTTAATATAGCTAAGACCAAACGTGTTTTCCTTCCTCCCAAATCCTCCTGTCTTTACTCACCTCTCTCCCTCTGCTACTTCCGTTGCAGCTGACCACCCCTAACCCTCTCTGTCGTGCAAACTCATCGTCCGGGAGCTAACAGATTCCTTCTCCCTGCTTTTCCTCCATTTATCCAAAGTTTTTTCCACAGCACACACAAAATTCAGCCTTGTCCTTGTTGTTGCAGCAGCAGAAATGCCCAAGCCATTATCCTCTGTGCACTATGAAGAGCATGTTGATCTGGCACCTACACATCCCTCCCTCCAGCATCACTAACACGGCTGCTGAATTTGGTCCCTTTTCTTTAGATCTGAGAGAATATAACCCACAGTGGCTTCCTCCATGGGCTCCCCACCAACCATTGCAGCAACTTTAGACCTTCTGTCCCTCCCTGCATGTAGCAGAGCCTAAAAGACAAACTCAGACTACTAAAGAATAGGGCTCAGATAGAACTAAATCATTAAATGATAAGCATAGGTCAGCCCTTAGCACAGAAAAGTTACTAGGCACTATGAAACAATCTGATATACCAAATGAGTCTAATTTCCAGCAGAAATTCGATTTTCTCAAAATCAGGAATGAAGAGGAAAGCAGCCCGTGCATCTGTCCACTGCACTCTCCTCCGTTTTTCCACTGAGTGTGAGGAAATCCTGCCACACAACATAAAAAGTCAGCTCCTGCGACTTCAAAGCTCCTCAGTGCTTTTTAAAGGCATGGACGCAATCGCGGCCGTGCAGATGGTGATGCCGAAACCCCCATTAACTTCTGCCATCCACCGTGTAACTCCAGAGCGGCATTTGGTACGCTCCTGCTTCAGCTGCGACGGCCTCGTGCAGGGTGAAGCCATCGGTACCCCGAATGATGATGGGTGGCTGGACGCGGGTGCGCACAGCTGTTTTMCCTTTGGTGGGATTTTTAGCAGCAATCGGCACTGGCCAAAAGCTGCTCTCTTCCAAGTCCAGGAAAACAGTCTCCGGACTTCAGTGGAAAAGTTATGCCAATATGCCTTTTTTTTTTTAAAATCCCCATAGCAATAAAATATTACAACCGTGTATAATGTGTCTCTAGTGAACAATATGCACTTATCTTTGCAGATCTATTAAATTACTCACCATTGCCATTATTATACTTGCTGCTGGCCGTTRAAGTGTAGTCCCTAGAATTCAAATGCTGTTATAGCTTCACTACACAACACATGAAATATTTAAAGCCTACAAAGCCAGGGAGCCGGGGGCACGCAGCCCACTGAATTAGAGCTGAGTGCCCAACTCCCAAAAAACTTGTTGGCAGCCACAGCTGCCACACCAATTTCAGGCAACGGGGTCTGGTTCTAGGCCACTTTCCATCACAGATTTCTAACAATAATTAAAGGATAGTTGAATATTCGTTTAAATATTCTAATGTATCRTTATTATTTAATTCTGTGCTAGTGAATTTAGATGGTCAGAAGGTCAGCAGATGTAAAAGTGTTCAACTCAATGGATTTCCGTGTAGGGAAGATGATTTCTGCTGGTTGAACATCTGTACCTTGGGCTCTGTAACTCATTCTCCTTTTTCTTTAAAGCTATTTCTAAGCAGCTATGTGCTACAGTAGTACACAGTAGTATCATTTAATATRGTAATAAATAAATTTCTAGCCTGAAAATGTCTATTAATAAAAAGTTAGCTTTCTTTTCAGACGTTGAAATTGTCTTCTTTCTTTTCCCAAGGCATCAGATCATAAATGTTTTACCACTGAGTCATGTAAAKGCTTTGGATGGTATAGTAATTGGTGCTTAGAGCCAGAATACATRGGGGCTTCCTATTGCTTCATAGACCCTGGCCATGAGTCCCTGTTGCGTTGCACCAGCTAGGCTGGACGGTCACTGCAGTGTGAGCCTACGGGCTTCAGGGAAGTGGAAGTGGGTCTGAACAGGGTCTCTCAAGTGAACCCAGCAGCGGGGAAGCAACCTCTAGACTTTCACAGGAAGAGAGACCTYGTTCTCCAGAGCATTAAGCTCCCTCAGATGTCCCTGGCGTCAGTGGGAGTCACCACCGCACAGCATCCTGCAGGACACGGCTCACTGTTSGGGCTCCGAAGCCGCCCAGCACGTTAGCAGCTTGCCTGTGTTTAAACACAGAACAGTCTCCTCAAAGTCAGGGGAACTACCCACACGCTCCAATCGACATATCTGTAGGAATGCTTTGCAAGGTTGGAGCTTTGCTAGATGTGATGAGGTAGTCGGGCTGTCGGGGCACCAGAGCTCTCGGAGCTGAMTGCCACGGGGTGCATGGCAGGTGCCCATCCTCAGGGACCCATCTCAGCAAAACCAGCAGAGTCTCCCTCCTCCTTTCCCATTCCCCCAAAACCTAAAGGGGCAGAAGGAAGGCCTTGCCAAATAACAAGCCCAGAGGCTTTTGTACCAGTTCCCAGTGCTCACCCGTTGGGAGCTGGGGGAGGAAGAGGGCTGCTTTATTGGTTTTTTGCTACACATAAGGGAGAGACAAGCCAGCTGCTGTTGCATTGCCAGTACGCTGTAGAAGTCGGCTGTCTTTCTAGGGAAGCTACATGGGCTGCAGAGAAATTGGTGTTTAGGAACAAGCTCTAAACTAGCAGCGRATTTATTGCAGGCTTACGGCCAAGGCAATGTGATGTTCGGAAGTCCCCATTTATTTCTCAGAGGTTAATAGCTTTTTATTTTGACTAATTTCATGTTTACAATGAGGGGTCATASGAGCCTCTGGAGATGCAGGTAATTYCTGTTCATATGCATATTCGTATCCCAGCTTCTAATGCACATACAGAGTAACCTGGCACCAAGTCTTGTCCCGGGTAGGAGGACAGGAGATGAGGGGATCCAGCAGCGGTTTGGCGTCACTGGTGAGGCACYGGTTAACCGCAGGAAGGATCTGGAGCTGGCACACCTGCAGCGGGCGTGCAGGCTGGCACACCAGCTAGCTGCGTGCTGCCCCACACTCGCCCGCTCCACTCACCCTGTCCACTAATGTGGGCAGGGTCCAGGCACAGCTCCCCGTCTGCCYGGGCGACGGCCATGCCTCCAAAGCTCTCCAGCACATGCGGGAGCCTGAAACAACCTCTCCCGGGCCGGGGAAAGGGGGAGGTTTTGCACGGCCAAGCAGATGAGCCTGTCCTTGGGCAGTCAGCACAAGTGGAGAGGGCTCTACCCCARGACGAGCGGAGATACCCTCAGTGCATGCAGGGCACGGGGAGGGACCCCAGGCACCACAGCACAGCCAACCAGCAGGTCACAGGGGAACCGGGACTGGGCAAAGCCACACCTGCAGGGATGTAGAGAAATTTGAATTTCTAAAAATAGCTTTAAAATGCCTTAAAATTAAAAAAAAAMCACTTACTGAATTGGGGTATTGGATTACCTCTCCTTCCACCCCTGCCCTATCTGGTCTCAGACTGTAGGCAGAAAGGAGATAATTTTTTGCATGGTGTTCAGGGATGGATTTCAGAGCCTAACATGAGAGACTTGGTTTGGAAATACTGCCTGACTGTGCTCAAATATACTGTGATTGCTAAGGAGTCACCTCAAAGGAGGAGAAAGGAATTCTCCTACAGCAAAAAAAGCTGTCCTGTGGGGATGGCTGGTTTTCCCTCCTGAACATATTTCTAAGGAGAAATTGGTGAGGGCTGGGACTCCTCTTTGCGTTCTGTCCTTACATTACACCAACYGGCAGATCTCCTGCTGAGACACGCTCACCTGCCATTCACGTCCTGCACCAACTACATAAACCCCTGCACGATCGCAAGTGTTTAATGGGAAATTTCCTGGTGAGTATTTTGCGGTGCCACGGCTTAGCAGGGCGAGGAGGTAAGTACTGCTGGTTTTCTTTCCCTTTCCCTCTACAATAKGCCCTGTTTTAAGAGACAATGAGCACTCTCATCCCTGAGACACAGTCCCCACTCAATCATATGGGCAACGAGAGGGCACGGTGGGGCTAATGTGGTGCAGAGGTGAGGCTGAAGGGAAACACCTTCACAGTGGGGCCACCACCCTCCTATCACACAGAGCATGTGTCACCCAAAGAGGGGATAAAGGCAAGGGTTGGGCCACCTTATGAAATCTTTCCCTAAATAAAAACCTGAAACAAGGAAAGCCATGGTTATACCAAGCCTATGTGAGCTGCAAACATCCAGGGAGGGGGCGATGAAAAAAACAAAAGGACACAGACACCCCAGCAGTGGTCTGCAGGGATTTCAAGAGCTAACACCAGGCCAAGCAAGCCGTCCCAGGGGCACGGTGCAGCATGAACACGGCTGTATGGCTTCCATACCCCAAACACAGCCAGGCTAGTGCAAGGGAAGCACAGCCTGACAGGTGCCACAGGCGGGACTTGGCCCCCCTAATCTACTGCTACCCCTTGGGCTGGCTGAGCAGGCAGCACCAGGGCTCAGCACCCTCCTCTCCCCTGACCCATCCYTGCCCAGCCTCCGTCCTGCTGCCACAACGGGGTGGCACCACCTGGTCAGATCTTGGAGACTGAAGAGGGGCCGCGGAGGGCATAAAGCAGGAGAAAATAAGGGAGGATGCAGAAAGGGGAGAAAAGCACTGGCCGTGTGGTGGGAAACCTGGAAATTTGTGATGGTGCTAACCAGCAGCGTGGATGACCTGTTCCAAGATACTCAAAACCTGATGGCAAATTTTGCCACTCGGAGACTAATTCCGTCCTTTTGCTGTTTATTTTGAAACCTCAGCAGTTTTGAGTATGGTGTTTGTGAAGCCAAGACCAAGTCAGGGGAGATCCCAACCAGACAGGAGGATTGTAAGAGGGGCTGAAGAGTAACACAGAAGGAACCCCAGGGAAACAGAGACACAGAGTACCTTTGGTCAAAAAGTATTGATCACAACAACAACAACAASAAGAAACCCCCCCTTAGTTCYGGCTACAGAGTAGAACCTCTGTGTTGTGACACCCAAGTGAGAGTCAACTAAGGAAGGAAGGATGCTGTGAATCTCCTTTCTTTGCTTGATCCCAGACCTGTGCCCCCACAAACTGTGGTGTCGATTCCCCTGCACCTCTCCGGAAGTCCCTGTGGGAAACCAAGCCACCTCCGAGGGCCGTGCCAGCCAACTGCTAGGACTCAGACATGAGCTGATCACCTTGTGGGTCGGCCAGAGCACTAATAATAGCAATAACCAGAATAGCCTAATATCACAGCAAGTGCAAACAGGACCTTATATGGTTAAGGATCTCCAGCTGCTTCGAGCTCCACGGCTGGGACTACCAAAAGGAGCCTGAGTTGGACACCCATACTCTACTGAGCCAGGGACCACCAAGGCTCTGATTTGCCCAGCCCAGCCTCCCCTTAYGCACTACACTTAATATTTCTAATGACCAGCCATCTGTAAAGGTCTGGAATCAGCCCACCAGAGAGACAAACAAGAATCTGGGCAGAGTTTAGGACCTACCCCAGGGCTGGGTGTCTGTATCCTTGCACATCTGCCTGTCCAGCAAAATGGCCACTGATGGCCTGGGAGGAAAACTGGAAAGAGAGAGAGAAGAGCAAAGTCTTTGGCTAACAATGCCGTGTCAAGCCCCAACTCTTAAGATAGCATTAGGGGATCATAAGAGTAAATGCAGAATAGCGTGAAGATTAATATTCCACGGTTTCATGCAGAAGACCAGCTGAGGATCCATTTGAGAGAGAGAAKAATAATTCAGTTTAGATACCCTGGATTTTCCAAAGAGCCTCAAGGGGACCTCCAGGTTTTTACCCTATTCTTATGATTTTGCTACAAATAGCAGGGACTGTTTGGTGTCAGGTGCCCCACACAAGAAACAAAGAGAGCTTCTTTGAAGTTAGAGGGTTAGAAATCAGGAATCTAAATCCTGTTTCTTGATCCCCTAACAGTAAGCAACCCAAATTTCCAGAAGTGCTGAGCAGCCATGGCTCGCACTGCGGAGCCGAGACGGAGAGCTACGCAGTCTGCCAGGAAATGAAGTGAGCCACAAACCTGGAAGCCCAAATGACCCATTTTTTACAAATCATGGTTTCCTGACCTGGTTGTTCATGACTGYAAAAAATTCAAGTGTGGATCCAGAGCCTGCATCTTAAAAAAATCCAGGCTGGAAAATTCACCATAAGAATGTGAATAGAGAGGGTTGAGGGTTTTTTTCCCCCCCTAGATGACTAATGAAAAGCTTTCAGGATGCCGAGGGAAAGAACTAAGAAAACAACCATGACATGTGACGCATCAGTCACATCGCACAAAACTGATGCATAGCAGTAACCCGCAATCCTCCTTTATAGGTTGGGAGGGAGCAGGTGGCAAATGAGCCAAYGTTTTGATGCTGTAAAGGCTCTCAAGTGGAGCAACAGTCATCAGGCTCCAAGAATGTCAGCAAGCTCAAGCCTCTGTTCAGCATAGCACCAAGAGGGTGAGGTCTCTTGCCTGCAAGCTATTGAAGCACAACATGTTTAAGATCCCCACGATAAGTAAACCTGACATTGCCTTGTTTTGACTGGAAAGAAGCCTYCAGCATTAGAGGCAGAAGTGGCAAAAAAATGTATTTTCTCCTTCCACCTCCTTCCCCATCCTGTAATCTGTACGAGTTTTGGGAGCCACACATAAATTTTCAGTACTTTGGTACGCTGTAAAATAACACATCAGGACTAGCAAAAAACTGAACTAATGAGAAATGAGAGAAAGGCTCCTTTCAAATCAAGTAAGGGAGAAATCACAATACAATTTCTGCAAGGATTAAAGGAATATTTATGTCATGCTTATGATAATAAAAAATGTGCACTGAGAAGCCTTTTGGGAAGCCCTTGTTAGTCAACCTTGGCTGGTTTGATTAATATTTTTCCAGATATGCCCCTTAACAGGATTGGATGCTGTTTTATCAGTCAACACAGAAGTAAAACGTGCCTTTCCAGAAACACTGCTGACCACACAAAGAAACAACTGGAAACATTCACTTGCACTTGCTGGGGCTCGACTATCTGCACTACAGACCTCTCAAGAGGCTTCCTCAATACTCAGGGCCTCTCAAGTACTTCAGTCTGCCATGTCCAGCTGCGGGAAAGGAGGGAGRAGAGGACCAGCTGGTAAAACAGGTCATGCTACGGAGAGAGGCCACGAAACTAAAGTGCAGGAGGGAAGTGTGCAAAGAGGAGGGAGYCCCAGGAACCACAGAATCAYGGACTGGTTGAGGTTGGAAGAGACCTCTGGAAGTTATCTGGTCCAACCCCCCTGCTCAAGCAGGGCCACCTGCAGCCAGTTTCCCAGGACCGTGTCCAGACAGCTTTTGAATATCTCCAAGAAGGGAGACCCCACAACCCCTCTGGGCAACCTGTGCCAGTGCTCAGTCRCCCTCACAGTAAAACAGTGTTTGCTTATGTTCAGACGGACCCTCCCGTGTTGCAGGTGGTGCCCATTGCCTCTGGCCCTGGCTCCTCCACCACTCCTCAGGTGTTTATATACATTTATAAGATCCCCCCRAAGGATCTTCTCTTTTCCAGGCTAAATAGCCCCAGCTCTTTCAGCCTTTCCTCATTGGAGAGATGCTCCAGTCACTTTACCATTTTAGTGGCCCTTTGCTGGACTCTCTCCAGCATGTCCGTGTCTTGTACTGGGGAGTCCAGAACTAGACACAGCACTCCAGGTGTCATCTCACCAGGGCTGAATAAAAGGAAAGGATCMCCTCCCTCAGCCTGCTGGCAACACTTGTCCTAATGCAGCCCAGGATACCATTGGCCTTCTTAGCTGCCAAGGCACGTTGTTGGCTCATGTTTAACTTGTTGCYCACCAGGACCCCCCGGTTCTTTTCTACAAAGCTGCTTTCCAGCTGTGCAGCCCCCAGCACCTACAGGTGCATGGGGTTGTCCCCCCTAGGTGAAGGACTTTGCACTTCCCCTTGTTGAACTTCACGAGGTTCCTGCCAGCCCATTTCTCCAGCCTGCCCAGGTCCTTCTGGATGGCAGCGCAACCCTCTGGCATATCAGCCACTCCTCCCAGTTTGCTGTCATCTGCAAACTTGCTGAGGGTACATTGTGCCCCACCATCCTGATCATTAACTATGTTKAACAGTATTGGACCCASTACTGACCCCTGGGGTACTCCACTAGTTACTGGCCTCCAAGTAGACTTCTTGTGACGGATCACCACCCTGTGAGCCTGGCCATTCAGCCAGTTTTCAATCCACCTCACTGTCTGCTCATCCAGCCCACGCTTCAACAGCTTCTCTCTGAGGATCTTATGGAAGGCAGTGTCAAAAGCCTTCCTGAAGTCAAGGCAGACATATCCACTGCAAAGACAGGAACACACCTGCAGGTATCAACAAACGCCTCAGTTATGGTGCAGTGCTGCAGCCACTGTCCGGCACATCCCTTCACAGGACACACTGCTGACCACTGGTCCCAGCAATCCACGTTTATGGGTACACATACGCGTGATACATGAATGGGGTCACAGCAGATGCTGTGTGGGTTGTGCAACAGGAGAGAACTTGCAGTGCTGAACTATCTGAGATGCACTCTGAGCTGYGGAGAAGTGTGAGATGAGAACCAGCTACGTAAGCCAACGCACAGTGTCATTGCACAAGGACAATGCACATTGTTAAAAGCAACATTAAGCACTAGATATGTAAACACCATGGCTGACAGAGGTAAGAGGTGAATGACAGTCTAAAGTGGCAAGTAGGGTAGGGTTGGGCAAAACCATACTGGCTCATCAGCAAGAGTGACGCCCAGGACACCTCTGTCACCTGAGCTATGCATCAGGTACTTGAAAAGATGTCCCTGTACTACAGCCAGATGGGACACGCTGCCCTTGGGTTTCACAGAGACTTGTCAGCAGGGGAGAATCGGAAACTCTGGTTCCCTTCTAGGTTTGAGGGGGCTGTGCTCCTTGGACAGATATTTCTTACAAACCATTACAGAGGAGCCCCTTCCTGCGCTGTTTTCTCTGTTCTGTATTTCTGGTTCCCTGTTYCAGGCCTTTTTCCCCCAGTTAGCTAAGGCACACCTCTCTGTTTCCCAGCAAGACAACCAGACCTCCTATCTCCACTCCCACTCTCCCTCTGTGCTCCTGCTTTCACTGGTCCCCCTCCAGTCTGCCTTCTTCCCCAGCCTGGCCACCAGCCAGCCTTCCACTCTGCCCACTGACTCAGCTTCATTTTTAACAACCTGCTCATATTCACCATCGCGGCCCCTTTGTGGTGCTTGTTCCAGCGCAGCACTGACGGGCAGAAGCCGGATCCCACACGAGAAGGGTGTCCCCTCGCTTGTCCCTCAGCGTCCAGAATCCCTTTGTTTCTTGGTAGGRATTCCCACCAGGGATTCCCCTGCTCTCCCCTGTCAAGTGCATCAGAACAACAGCTGTCAAAAACCTCGCTCCCTTCTCCGGTCTTTTTTTCTGCATCCCCTACCTCTAGAACAACAACAGCCTGACTTCCCTTACCCTGCATGAGGAACAGTGCATTATTCATCCAGTGAAGGATAAATTAAGACCATCACAGAAATACTCTGCCTGCCCGTAGGGCTAAGCTTTCTGTCAGACCTCAGTGCCACTGGCACAGCATGACAACATCCCAATAAAGATAATAATTAATTAACAATCTTTCACTCTCTGAACCTTTGAATTTGCATAGCTTTCTGACTCCGGGAAGCCAGGATTTTAGCAATGCCCACACCATCTGTCTTTTGTCTGCGGAGGAATTTATCCCCGTTTTCAGACGCCAGCAGGGAAACTGGGTCTGTTTAGCATTCTCACCTAGTTACAGTCAGTACGCTCTGTGCTGCTACTGGAAATAAATGTGTGCCTCTTGCCTAGACTTAAGAGAAGATGCTGCGTGCCAATTTTTTTTTTTTTTTTAATATTCCGTTGAAAAACATGATTACTTCAAATCTGGGGAATGTTTTATGGAGACTTCCTTACTTGGTAAATAGTGCTACATCTGCCTTGTTTATTTGTTGAAAGAAATGGCAACAATGGTTTAAATGCTTAATCCAGAGGGAAGTGGGAGGTTTCCAGCGTTACACCTAAGTCTAATCTCCCTCTGTATCATGTTTTTTCCTCTGTACTGCCTAACATGCTGGGAGTGCTCTCGCATTACAGACTTTCCTGATGGATAGGTCAGACAGGAGTGCGGGAACCGCGGGCCAGTGGAAAGGATTTGGGTTGGGATACCAGAGAACTGAGTCAGCCCCTTCCTGGCCTGAGCGTGCCACTTCAAGTAAACCTCTTCTCTTGGCCGTCTCTCGGCTTCCTCGTACAAGCAAAATGTGGGTAAGAGTCTTCCCGGCTCTTAGCCAGGCRCATGGAGCTGTAGGGATGAAAAACCGTGCCTCCTGGATAGTGACCCACTGCTGCGGGAACACGGCACACCGCAGTACTCCACAGTAAGAAACTCACAAAAATTTTGGGGAAAGACAGAACCAGAAGGAGGAGGAGACCCAGCTCAGCCCCTGGGGGCAGGCAGCAGGCTGGGAGAGGACAAGAGAGCAAGCGTAGGAAGGAGCACGGAGAGCACAGAGCAGGAGGAAAGCGGGACAAGTGGGAGAGGACATGCCATGTTAACAGGCACCGGAGACACTGTGGCTGTTCATATAAACAAGGGTTAACAGGAGGCATTAGCAGGGGAGCAAGAACCCCAGAGAGTAGAAAAGAAGGGAAGAGACCTTGGTTGTTCATGCAGGGGCCAGTTTGGGACTGGTTTTGTTTGTGAATTTTCTTTGCCCTCTTTGGTTTTAAAAAATCCTGTCCTGGTGATTTCCCCTGCGAAATTAGTCAACAATGTAAGAGCTGACAGAACATCTTTCCTGAAACTGAGACTAAACTTTCCTTTTGTATATCCTATATCCCAGTCTTTGGCTCCTCGTTACTCACGATGTGCCGTGTGAAACGCTCCCCCCTTCACCTCTGCCTTAATACACTGGAAATGCTAGCAGGCTAGCCTAACCTCCCCTTATTCCCTTCTCYCACCCATCATCGTTTAACCAAACGATGCTGATGTCATTTTCCATCCATCTCTTCAGCTCCGTCGGACAGGGAGCTCAGGGACAACACTGAAAGAAGCATAGGTATGGTATTTCCATTGCATACCTGTGCTAATAAACTGATACCACCACCGCTGCCATCACCTTTTCTAGCCTGAACAGTTAGCTGAACGTTGTGCCTTTTTTTTCTGTTACGGGGAAAAATTGGCTTATGCTTCTCTCTTTTACTACACAGCATGTACACCCAGCCTGTAACCTCTAGACAACCTGCAGGAATGAAAAGGCAGCAGACAGTGTCTTCGCTCAGTTTCCAACCTCCTTCTACCTAGCACCGAGACAAAAAGCTCCCCTCCTAGCATTTTCTGGGGGTTAGTCTAAGAGTCAAACTTCTGTGCCTGTTTTTAATCTTCCTTGACACTTCTGCAGCAACGCACATGCCCCGAAGACTTAACTTGTCCCAGCTGAGCTGTTTCACAGCACATAATGTGAAAGCAGGATAAAAAAAATCTGCCGTCTCCCTTGACGGTACGGGCTCACTTCAGCCCCTGATGAAAGCATAAACTGTACGAAAAGATGTCCAGCCAACTGGCTAACCGCTTCGGCTGGGGACTAACCAGAACTAGGAGTAAACATTTGGGCTGGAGACTAGAAATCTACCCTGTGAAGGATGTGACAGGCCATTGTCTGGGCTATCGCCCCTGATGTTCAGGAGAAATGAGGTAAGTAACTGAACCGGGGAAACTGAAGTAAAAGTCCCAAGAAAGGTCCTAATCTGATTAATGTTGTGTTTGGCTCCTGACTCTCTTCTTCTCTTTCAATATGTCAGGTGATGGGTTAAGGGGTGGGAAAGTGATCCTGAGAGCTCTTTTTGCAGATGAAGCCATTAGGGTGGTTTTTTGGTGAGCACGTTCTGTGCGGCATAAGCGTTCGTTTGTGTTTCCCTGAGGAGGAGAAGGAAGGAAAAGAGGGAGGGCTCGTACCCTGGTCAGCCTTCGCCAAGCTCCTCTCCTCCCTCCGCTCTTGCATGCTCTGCCACCCTCGGRGGGAGAGAGAAAGAGAGCGGGAGAGAGACAGCTCGTTTCCAAACACTTGTTTCATTCAAACAGCTTTATTTTTGGTAATGCTACACCGAGGCTGCAAGCAGCTCGAGTGGCGGATGGTGCTAAAACTCTGTCCTGGGCACGCTACCAGCTGGAAGGGTACCACAGGACGCTAGCCCACCAGGGAGACAGCAACATCGGCATTGCAACACCAGGGCAGACCGATGCTTCACCCAGCCCAGCGTCCTCTCTCAGACAGCGACCAGCACCAGATGCTCCAGGGAAAGGCACAAAACACCCACCGCGCGCCTAACCGTGCAGCGTTGCGCAGGGAGGAAGGCTCCCCTCTTCCACCCGCCGGCCATCAGGCACTGTGCGGAGGCACGCAGACTTCAGGCCCTTGCGATCTCCCTCTAGCCAGCACAGCCGCAGAAGCAGCTCGGTGACCGAAAGCAGGCCCCTCTGGTCCCGAGCGTGAGCGAAATTCCTGGAAAAGGGTCAAAACTGAAGATGGGATTTTTCAAAACTGAGCGGAGCTAGCCCAAAGCCTCTCCCAGTGATGTCGGTACCAGCCCCAATGCAAGCCCCAGTGCGTCTCTGAGTATCAAGCCTCTTCAAAGACTTGACAGACCTGGGGCAACTTTGATGGTAGGGAGGTTAAAGAAGCCTTTGCTCTTCCGACTGAGCAAAATGAGTGCAAAATTTTTTCCTTTACCAGGAAAAAAAATAAATCACAAACAGAACGAAGCTCTGCACTGTGAGCTCCCTCCCTCACGATCAGGCCTCAGGTGATGCCAGGTGACCATCCAAGCTGGCCCATGCGGTCCCCRGCTGGAGGCATCAGGCAGACCACCACATTGGAAAGGTTGGTCTGTCGTGTTGGATCTCTTCTGTCTCTCGCAGTCTCTAGCTTGTATGAAACAGCAGGTCACCTCTTYACCATGTACTTCCTCCCCGCCAGTCCCTTTTATGCTGACCCATTCCATCCACGCCGGCTTTGGGGAATTCAGTTTCATTCCCAAGTCACTCAAAGGCCTAATCCAAGTCATGATAAGCGATGGAGTGCGGTACAGTCTCWGAATTACAGCCTTTCTTGGGTTTAGGTTGTCTCCTATGTTGATGTGGCACATTTTGCTCCATCCCACATAGTAAACGGCCCTTTTAGCAGAAACTCAATACGTGAGAGATACCACATCTACTCTGCTAAAATATGACCAGCTATTAACTGCAGACATAATGATAAACAGAGGTGTGAACAGAGCTACACTGACCAACAACTTTGAACCCAGACCCCATGCTGGGGAAGACATTGTATTTTTAATGAATGTTTTCTACAGCATAACAAACACCGATCCTTGCCTTTTTGGYACTATGTGTAGTAAGTAGGAAGACACGTAATCACTGGATAATAACTACAATGAGAAAATTTGCCAGAGTTTTAGGTCAGAGGAGAGGTTGGAGGAGGCCAGGTTCACCACTCCATGTCAACMTTATTTCTTCCTCAGGAAGCTGCACCATACTTAAAAACTCAAGCTGTTCTCTGTAGTTTTCAGACAGCCGTGAAAGACTCCCGATGCCAGACCACCTTGTACAAGCCCTGCTGCAGGACAGGGTCCACCACCTCTGGTTTGCACCGCACCATGCTAACACGGATGCATAGCTCATGTCTGACTTAGAGCCCACACAAGGCTCTCTCACGCAGGCCTACCATGGAGTCCTACCCGAGTRAATGCCTTTCCAGAGGCAACTTGCAGCCCAGCACACTTTCCTCATGATGAGTCAACTTCTCCCCAAAGGGCCCTGGCAGCATGCGCACCAAGCACCCTTATCACCAAGGGTTTAAAACGTCATTCAAAGAATTAGTGCTGGTCTAAATTGCCCTATGCAGCATCTTAATTATTATTTAACTGAAAAATTATTTAGCTGTTGAGGTTGCCAAAAAAAATAYTCTGATTAACGTTTAGATGGGCTTTTTTGTGTTATTACACACTTCTTTGCTGAAGCACGCTTTGGTCTTACAAATCCATGATCATAGTTGAACAGGCTCATTTTGCTTCGAATGAAGTTTGGAGTATGTGCGGCCCACCTTTATTGCTAACAAAGCAGAGGTCGGGTGACACAGGCAACATCTACAATGCTAAGTGAAACAGGGTCAGGGACCATTCTCTGATTGCGAATGGTCCCTAAGCGGCACATGCTGCTTACATCCCCGCAGCGTAGCATTTGGCCCTAGGTACCCACTGAGCCCTGTATGGTACTCTTAAGATCTGAGTTATTTGTTTCTCAGTTCAAAGTGGCAACTGCTGCACATCCTGGAGCGTAGCACGCGAGCTTGTACAGGTGTTTGAGGGTGCAAAGCCCGTTGAGGTAGGGCTGAAGAACTGTGTTGCATGGAGGGCACCAAACTTCACRCGCTCCTATCCACAGTGCCGATCAGAAACGGCCCTTGGCCTGTGGTCCCCCAAACCATGGCAGGGCACCACCTCAATCTGGCCCACGCTAAAGYCAAGCCAGGGAGCAAGCTAACACTTATGGACTAGAGGTGACCAGGARCGAGTGATACACTAGAAGTTCATACCCCAGTTTGTGAGAGTAAGCAGTAGATCTAGGATAACCATGACCACTTGTGTCCCCAGTAGGGAGACCTCGGCCACCTTCAGCTCCTCAGATCTCACAGGCCTCCCGGATAAACATTAGAGACACTGAGACGCTCTAATTTACATCCTATTTTTCATGGCTTCATGCCCATATATACATATATACAGGATGAATCAGAAAAAGGAGGCATGGGGAGCAGATAATAGCCATAACATGCTGCATTTGTCACATTCTTAAYCAGCTGCCATTTTTGCCTGCTCTCCAAAGCAAATGAGATTTATCCCCATCCACCCTGCTGTCAAACCTCCCCTCGCAGCTTYGGACTCTGTTGGCGCACTTGGTAGAAGGGAAGAAATATCAAAGAAAACGATGTTTTCACAAGTTTTGTGAAAACTGGCAGCTGAATAAAGGAAATGCACCCAAATTAAAGTGCCAGTGCGGAAGGCAAACAGAGCTCAGTCACGTCCTCTAATCTGGTGGCATCCAGCTGGTCAGGCAAGGCATGCATAGTTTTAGCCTCGCCACGGAGCACGTGCGTCTCGGCTCGCTAGGCAAGACAGTGGACTCAAACACTTCTAACACTTGCAGAGCACTGGTTGCACTGGTGTCCATCTGAGAGAAAATGACTGAAACCCTTTGGTCTTCCCTCATCCTTAAGGCTCCTAYCAGCTTTGGGAGAATAGAAAAAAAGGGCAAAAAAATACTGTCAAATTTAGAATCACGGAAGGGTTTGGTTTGGAAGGGACCTTTGAAGATCATCTAGTCCAACCGCCTTGCCATGGGCAGGGACATCTTTCACTAGATCAGGTTGCTCAAAGCCCCAACCAACCTGACCTTGAACACTTCCAGGGATGAGGCACCCACAACTTCCCTCGGCAAATTTGGTTGTCGGGTTGGAAACAGACAGAAGCTGTGGACCACCTCTTGCTGCAGGACAAACATGGGACAAAGCCTGCCTGGCAAAATTTCCCTCCTTCTACCACTTGATGCTATAGGTCCCAAAGTGACCTTTGCAGCTTAGTGAGAAACACACTGACTGTCTGAATCTCCATAATGATTAGACTTGGAGACACCCCGAAAGCTTTCTTTACGAAACCAATTTATATAAATTCGTCTTCTCTATATCTGCTGGGTCTGTGAGACTCTCCAGAACTCACTGGGAACATCACGTGATAGATTCCACCCTAAATAATGGGTTAAATTCTGGATTACAACATTAAAATACAGGTAAAAATAAGAGCATTTTTAAGAAAGGAACAAAAAATGCAAAATACAGCTGACATCATTCCCCTGTTCCTATTTTATCCTGGTCTTCTGAGGAAACAAGGCCTAAGCAATCAGGCCGTTTGTCTGGCAGTTCACCCCTAATCACTTTTAAGCATGTGGCTCAGTATCCACGAGCTTTGAGGAGCAACGGGTCATATTGGCACCCACGCCTCCGTGGGTACCATATATATTCCTGATGCACGTGCTCTTTGGTCTGACAATGGCTAAGACRTTGCATACCCCTTTACATGCTATACCTAACAGGTAATGCCTAGATTTAGATCAGCTCTAGCACCTGCTGCCCAGAAAGGGAAAGAGAAGAAAAGCAAAGACTCGGGAGCGCTGTGTTTCCATCTCCTGCTTACACCTTTGACACCTCTGCAAGGGAGTGAATGAAGGCAGGTGACACCACAACATAGAGCTTAAGAACTCCTCTCCCGAAATACGCTACTAATTTACGGAGCTTCATTCTGTAGTCTTCCTGCTTGTCACTTGAGAGAAAACTGACCACAAGGCAGGCATGACTGAATTTTGCTGCCCAAAGACTGAGTGCCAAAATTTGATTCTGGGGTGGCACAGGGCAGCTCCAAGCATCCACTTCACACRCTCACAGGGAAGCCCTGTGCCCACAGCCAGAAGTGAACAGCAARTTCTCCCACACCTTTGCCTTCGTTTGCCTGATTCTCAGCTGTCCTGCCAGAGAGCACTGGGCAGAGCAGGGCAGGTTCGTGATGGGCAGCGCTCTCTGCCTGCCTTTCCCGTTCTCCTCTCTGGCTCTCCCAACCCACAAGACCATACGGGAGGGCACCAAGGAGCACCAAGCGCAGCACCAGCARAGAAGCATAGGAGGGAAGGAGATGTGGATTTGGGTTGACATCTTTCATCTAGGTTCTGCTTTGCCATGTCCTGCCAGTGCCCAGCAAACCTGCCCTGGAGGGTCAGCAGCTCTGGCATGGTAGCGCATTGTCCCTAACTTCTTGCAGATGGACCATCCCAGTTCTTCTCCAGCTCCTTTCCACCAACGTGGAGGGGTGGGCACAGACATCACCACTCCCCTGAGCTACCTGGGTGGGGGTGCTGAGCTGACACAGCAACCAGCCAGCTGATACCACACTTCTCTASAGGAAACCCATCTTTTCTCTGTTTCTCCTGCTCTCCCAGGCCTCCTCATCCTCCATCATGCAATACTGAATCCTGCTAGAGCACAGGGTYGTCTCACCTATGCAGCTCTGGGCACCAGGAACTGCAATTTGGGGGTCCTGACCATCTCGTGAGCAGTCACTCCCTCCCAAGCTGAAGCCACCTACACCACCACTTCTCTTCACAACGAGCACCCCAGTAACCATCCTCTTCTTCCTCCCCGCAGAGAGGGCTCTCCCCACCTCCCTCCCAAAACAGAGGCTCCTAGCTATGCTTTTGCATTTACCACCTCTTCATACAACCAACCATTTTTCCTTCCCTCCATACAATATCGGCTTTCCCTGCACTAGCATCTATGTTACATCTGCATAAGTATTTTTGATATTTATAGCAGTAACCTTCCTCTTTGTTTTATACATATGCTTTCCTTTTCAGCATTTGTTCTTGCTCTCCCTGCTCAGGGATATGTCAACAGGCAAAAGGCCATGTAACTGCCCCATCTCTAATATAGAGTATACTTGCTAAGAAATATACCTAGCTATATTTTCTATATGCTAACTAAATTACGCAGAATATCTTTCTCACTCTTCAGAAAGTAAAAGTAGCTTTTTTTCAGCAGGTGAGGAACATTGCAGATATGAAAACTAATGGAAAACCTGTTTTCTGGGGTGGAAGGGGAGGAAAAAGTCTGGAGTTCTCCTATGCCCTCAAAATCTTACAGGATCTAGTTTCTGTGACTGAATTTTAAATGCAGTGTAAGAGGATAAATGGAGTGTGAAAGATTGTCTAGCCCTTAACTTTTCCTGTGTTTATGTCTGGGTTTTATGTTATAGTCAATACTCCTAAGCCTATTTGAAAATCAACCTCCAGTGAACAGGTGAATAGATAATGGAGCAGTGCTTCTTCTGCCTCCATTTATCTTTTCACCTATACAGTTAATTGAAAATAGGAACTTACTCGGTAACATTTTTCAAGGCACACACTATTAGAGAGCACTGGCGTCACGCTGCAATTTGTCTTTTGGTTCACTGGCACTTCATAAAGGCTACAAGTTACAGAAAATGCAAGCCCTTGGCTTTGCACAGAGACCAGAACTGATACAATAATGACATAGCTGTCACTCTTCACATTTATCACATTTGCCTTAACAATCCTTTCCCACCAAACCCACCATCATCCTTCGTTTTTCTTCAGTTTTTGGTTTGAGCTGTCACACAATGTCCAAGAATAAAAACACTGTGTGTTTTATTGTTATTTCTTATTAGTATGCACCAAAATAGGAAGTTGCAAAACTCTACACAACCACAATTGAGAAAAAAATATCTTTGTAAAGATCTGTGTCGGTGCTCCTGCCTTTCTTAACCTACTTTTCCCATCTAGAACTGTAAAGGCAGCATCGCATCTCAAAGATCCAATCCTGATGGATCAAAGGATATGGAAGATGCAACCAGGACGTGACTGGAAAAGAGACACATTCATATGGCCTTCTTTCTGCTGCAAGCCCTTGTGTCATCCTGTTGTCCTCTCCTGCTGTCAATGAATTGTAAGGCAGTAGCTTTACAAGTTGAGAGCGAGAGACATCAAAGCATGAATGATCTCAGAAATCCAGAATGGATGGCAAACCTAACTTGGAGAATAATCCTTTGGGGAGCAATCCACTGTAAAAGCACATTGCAAACCAAAAGCTGAACCCTGAGGATGAGGTGATGCTTAAACATAAATTGCTTTCATAATCTTATGAAACCTCAGATCGTGATGGGAAACGGCTAAAAAGATGATTCACAGCATTTGGCACAAATATATCCACGTACCTAAGATAAGGCACATGATTACAYGCAGCTATGCCAGAAACTGTATTATTAACTTGAGCTTCCAAAAAAAAAAAAAAAAACTAGTAAGAAAAACCAGAATTCTGTTTCCAAAGAGTTCMATTTTCTGTGAAACAAACTGAGCCCTAACATAAATGGCATTGCTACTTCTGTAGGAAATTACTTTACTGGGACTACAATAAAAACAAATTTTGCCAGCAAAACACACGGTTTCATTGTTTGTGATTTGACAAAGGAACAATCTCAAGAAAAAATTGCCTAAAACACAAGACTTTCTTAAAAGATGAAGGACAACCAAAAAACACTTTGCAAGATGTAACAAGATAGATAGAGGCGGGTCTTCTTAACATCCAAAACTGCCATTAAACCTTAAAAAAAAAAGTTCTCCTTTTGCAGCCTTGACACTGAAATGCTGGACTAGTGTAGGAGCACCTGCAGTGAAAAAGGAGCAAAAASGGTCTCCCCATTCCACGGGTGGGAGGGCTGAGGGGGGGATTTTAGCCCTCCACTGGTCCCCGACGCTCAATCTCCCACTGCACAGTCCCAGCAGAGTCATTCCCCGTGTTGGGGTACAATGGTTCGCTGCTGGTGGGTTTGGGTGTGCGGCAAGGGCACGCGGGGCAGCGGCTGAGGGCACGTAAGGATGCCATGAGGGGCTTGAGGGAGGGTTATATGGAGGCTGGAAAAAGCTGTGGGCTCCTCTGATGGGAAAGGCTCAACATCGTCCCCACACCACGTGGCTAAGCGTGCCGGCTCCTGCAGYTGAAGGCAGACAAGGTGACGACGTGGCCAGTGCTACCAGGGGGCTGCATCCCACCCRTGGTGGGGAGATGTGAAAGAACATCAGCAGGCTCTGCTCTGCCCCCCTCCTCTCTTCTGGGTTCGGCTGCAAAAGCCTTCCCGCCCTGGGGACACGATCCACATGGAAACGCAAAGTGCTGTGTCCAGCTTCCCCCCCCAATAGTTTAAAGACAGTTTTGAAGGGAGAGATATCAAGCGAAGTTTTGGCATTACCTTTGCAGGGGTAACGCTCAGGGGTGGAATATGAAAGTACAGCGGAAATCTTATAGGTTGGGGGTGGAGGTAGATGGAAAAAAGGGCCCCACTGCCTGAATTTAACAAATCATGTTCTCATAGAATTAGTATTTCTATCCCTTTGTCAGTCCAAATCTTCATCTTCCGGATYGTTAATGGTATTTTTCTGCCTGGTTTGTAAATAAGCTAAAGAAAACTGTAGCCTTTCTCCAGTTCTTCCCTCTCTTCCTGCTCTTGAACATAAGTATAGAAACCCAGAGGAATAAAAACAAGCAGGCCTTTGAAATTCGGAAATGGAAACTACAAAGATGGAGTTCCCCCAACGCTAACAAAACCCCTGCCTGCTTCTGCCTGTGTATCATAACCTGAAAAACGGAGTAAATAATACAGACCGACCTTCCCACAAAGGGATTATTCAGCCTGCCTCACAAATCTTCTGAGAGCAACTGGGAAATTAAAACATGAAAACACGTTACTTCTGTAGAAATGCTAGATTACTAAAACTCAGGAAAATATAGTGTTATTATGATATAGAAACGTATGTGACCAAATCTGGCCATGGCTGTCGAGGACCTATTAACCATAGYAGTACCTTTTTCGTACCTCCACTGACGCAGAACGGGAACCCTCCCGCCGCACGCGCCAAGAGCCATCACCCACACCCACAGGCACCCCAGCTTTGGCCTGGACACCCCCACCTGGAGGGGCTCAGGTCCCGCCGCAGCGCCTCAGCCTGCCCAGGCCCTCAACAGCCCCCGGCCCAGCCGCCACCGAAATCCAGGGGAACACTCCCAGCCCCCCTCCACCTGCAACAGAGGGGATGCTGCCCAGCTGCTCGACATCAACCCCCC